>BPLQ01013946.1:0-15472 GCA_021605075.1 Caerostris darwini | reverse complement strand
AGAAACAATACCAAAATTTTCTAGTGGGTTAAAGCATATATAAGATGCCTTAACCTTTTAGAAGATGTATTAAACAGGCTTTTTAATACTTCATACGTATACACAATAGTTAAAAAGCAACATTACCAAAGTTTCCAATGGATTAAAACATAAATGAAATGTCTTAACCCAGAATTTTTAATGCTTTATACGTGTATACAATATTTCAAAAGCAACAATACCAAAGTTTCCAATGGATTAAAACATGTATGAGGTCCATTAGCCCTTTAAAAGATGTATTAAACATGCTTTTTATTACTTCATACATGCACACAAAGTTAAAAAAGAAACAATAACACAATTTCTAATATGTTAAAACATAAATAATTTTTTAACGCGTTATAAGATGTCTTAAGCCAGGTTTTCTAATACTTCATACGTGCACAATAGTTAAAAAATAACAATATCAAAATTTCCATTGGGATAAAAATAGAAAAAGGCTTAATCCATTATTTTATATCACTATTTTAATGTATAAGAAAATTTTCTACAATTTTACTAAGCTTTCTTAATGCTATTTTAGGAAAAAGAAACTTTAATAATTTATCATATTTTCACCACCGTATTTTATTTCCACTTTCGTACCAGCGATATGAATCCTTTGTTTACTTTATCGCCATAAACTTTTCTGAGTCCTACTGAGTAAACATACCTGTTGTTAGGATTCTATCATAAGAGTATAGGCTAAGTTAGAGGTAATAAATAATGTCGAATTTTCTTTATGTCTGCGTGGGCGATTTATTTTCTGAATAATCTGTTGCTATGGAAACCACCGACTATACCGTCAGGAAAGTTTTATAGCAATATTTTTAGAAGCATATTTTATTCATGTTTCTTTCAGCACATCAAAATGGGGAAAAAGTGTTATTCTGGGAAAAACTAGTGACTTGATGTTTGAAATTCAGCAAAAAAAATTGTCTAGTGTTTTGTACTTATTTTAATTAGTTTCAATATGGTTTTTATTATTTCCAGTCTTAGTTATTAAAACAATTGCTAATTAAAGTACATTACTGTTTTAATACTGACTGCTTTAATAAGTATTAATATTGATCGATAAAATTTAACTTTTTGTCTATTAAACTAATTATAATGCGTATTTGTTATGGGATATTTTAGTCTTCAATTTTGCATAGCAAGTTTGGAATGAGTAAGGGTTTTTTGTAATAAAAAATTAAAAAGTTCATACTGTTGTAAAGTAATTCATTTTTTTTTTATTTCCTTAAATGTAAATGACAATGTATATTTCCACAATTTTCTACTTACTTTGCTTGAAAACATCATTTTTTAGTGTCCAGCAAATGATCTACAATCATATTTGGATTCCATATTCCCTGATCCATTATTGAACTATCTTAATGGAAGTGTTTGTCTCTCACAGTGCCGAGATATTCAGAAAAGAAATCAAAGTGTGAATGCAAAATAGGTATTTTTAAGGACATGCTACAAGCCAGAACTTTATAATTTTGAAGGGTTCTGAAATTAGTTCGCCATGGTTTTCAATTTTTGTCATAATTTCTTTTTGTGCCATGAAATTCAGTTACGAACTTTTTAAATGAC
Source organism: Caerostris darwini (assembly GCA_021605075.1). NCBI lineage: Eukaryota > Metazoa > Arthropoda > Arachnida > Araneae > Araneidae > Caerostris > Caerostris darwini. The sequence goes on along the minus strand of BPLQ01013946.1, from coordinate 13,876 downwards.
GTCCATGCAACTTTTTCAATAAAATAAAACACATTCAAGCCAAACCAATTTACTTCAGGTTCCTTCATAACCTCTTACAAATGGCCAAGTGGGCCTACAAATATACCCTCTTTCATTTTAGCTAGGATATTATATATATATATATATATATATATTCTAATGCAGCTGGTAAATACACCGTGATCTTTATATGTCATAAGGGCTGCACCGATGTTACTCACTTTGCATTACATAGGGGGCGAATATAACTTGAAGATAAGACACGGAGACGCGGAGTAACAATGCCCCCGAAACCTGTGGTACAGAGCGCCAGAGCGCTAGCAACTCGGCCATCAGGCCCTAGGATATTATATTGATACTATTATATTTATTTTGTGCAGGAAACCTGAATCACTTTTATCCAGCACATTAAAAAATGTTCAAGGGAGAAAGATATATGTGTTCCAAGTTTCACACGTGGTTGAGAAGTTAACTTTTCTTGTTAATGCATCAGATTTCTTTTACGGCATTGCTTCTTCACAATATGATATTTTGATCCCTATTTAACCACTTACATAGGAACAACAAAATTTAGTATGTTCTTGTTGGAAACAAGGCAGCATGTACTATTCCAAAAATATTGTTGATATTGCAAATTTCATATTGTCGCATGTCTCTTTCATATGGAGTGCGTAGGTAAGAAGAACCGAGTGTTACTCATTTCCAAAATTAAGATACATGACTTTTAAGCTGAGTTTAGATGAATATATAAACACCCTTCATTCCTTAGGTTCATGACGATCTTCTAACTCACTCAGTAATAAATCAACATCAGTACAAATATACTAAATTGCCTACTGGTGAGAAAAAAAGCTGCAGTTCTTGTTCTTGTCAACTATAAGAAGAAATTGTAGTCCTCTTCTCTTTCACAAGTTTAGGTCACGGTCTAGATATTTTAGTTGTTATTAATTGATTCTATGAGGTTCTGTAGATGTTCAACAAGTGTAAATCTTCATCGTTAGACCTTTCTGAAGGTAAACATACATTTTCAGATAGATCTAGGATTAGAAGCTCATTGATGTGAGGAACAGGCCTGATAGCTTCAGAAATGATGGAATATTTACTGGTCTTCTTGGTCTTGCTTGTTATTTCAGCAATTTTTGTAACGAAGAAATAACTGACGTAGAGTGGTCTTTTGGTTCCCTTCATACCATTGGAATTGCAAATGGCACATGTCGCAACTTTCCGCTAAGCCAACTACTATGTAATGTTACACAAGACACGCAGCAAATATGAGAGGCCTGAGATATATCCTGTTGAGTTATTTAATATCATAATTAATGTTCAAATGCTTTTTTTTTCTCAATGGCGTAATATTTCCTCTTTGAAACTTCAAAGTTAGTTCACTACATTATTGGATGATTTTTACAATTTTAGGAAATTCTTAGAAATCTGTTCGTACAAAAAAAAACACTTCAAAACAAAGAAAAGACAAGTAGTTCACTATAAATTAATATAAATATATTTTTAACTAAAAGGTCTCAACTAAACGGATGTTATTCACGTAAATAATGCACCGAGATTACATAATACGCTAGATTTGTTTTGACAGGTCTGGCATGTATTTGATGTGCTTATTCGATTCTATTATTATCGTATATTGTTGGTGACCATCTCTTTTTTAATAAATTAACAATCAAATAGAGTTGAATCAAACTAGACGCTGTACTACTTGAGAAAACTCTTCAATAAATTCTTGCATTGTTATTTTTTGTAATTAAAAAATATATTTTTTATTACATTTTGAACAAAAGGTGTTATTTTTTAAATTATTTTAAATCCTTAAGGAAGCAATCAGAACATCTGGAAGTTTTTCGCTTTAGATTTAACAAATCTTCTACGACCTCTTCTAATATTTATGAGTGCTCAGATTCAGAAGTTATTTGTTTTTCTATCTCTCTCTCTCTCTCTCTCTCTCTACTGTTAACACAAAAAAAAAAATAATGTTAGAAATTCAAATTTGATATTTTTGACTTTTTCAACAAGGAGATGTTTCATAAATTTGGTGTAAAAGTAAAGTGCAATTAAGTCATTTATATGTCGTAGAGCCATCTATTTTACAGATTAATATTGATCATTGTCAGAGTGTATATGCCATGAAAAAGTTTACTTTAAAACTTCATGATAGAGGACGCTGCTCTAGATAAACACATAAAAGTGTATATCACTAAAATTTTACTACTTTATTGTAATACTTTGATTAATTTAAAATTTAATTTATTTAATATCAATAAATGCTGCTCGCATTTTTATGAGCAAAAAACAATTGCTGTGCATTTGATTCAAAAATGCACCATTTATGTTTAAACTTTTCCATCTGGCGTAATATCATGAAAAAGTAACATATTTGTAACCAAAATTTTGAAAGCTCTCCAGAGGACATTACAAAAGTATCCGTATAAAATGCAACACTTTCATCAACTGCTGCAAAACTAATAACCGAAGCGCGAAACATTTACACTGTAGATTTGTGGAGATAGGTACTGCATTATTTAATATTTTATTGATGAATAAAGCATATTTCGTGCCGGATGAGGGAGTTAATTCCCAAAATTTCTGTATTTCGTCTGCTAACTTTCTTTACAAGTATGCTGAAGTATCACTTTAACCAGAAAATCACTGTGTCTTGTAAAATTACAACGTCATTCGTGATTGTGTATGGAGGAACGGTATGTCACGAGCCTAAAATCTTATACTTCAACATGTGAAGTGTATTATAATTTATTACGTACCATTGTCCTTCCTAATATGTATGAGCGGCATAGACACAACTGTTTTCATGCTTAACGGATGGAAACATGACCATGCGTTGCATGCAGATGTCAAGCGACTGGCGACGTTTGATGCAGATCGCTTTTTGAGTAGGTACAGTAGAAATAAATGACCTCCAAGATCAACATGCACTTCAACATGTGAAGAATATTATAATTCATTACATAACATTGTCCTTCCTAATGAATATGTAAGACATGAAACCAACTCTTCTCATGCTGAATGGATGAAATCATGACCATGCACTGTATGCAGATACCAAGCGACTGGCGACGTTTGACACAGATCGCTTTTTGAGTAGGCATAGTAGAAATAAATTACCTCCAAGATCAACATATATTACTTCCAACGATTCCTGGTTGTTGGGTTACCTCAAATCACCCGTATATATTTCTTACTACTGGAAGATACCATACATCAAAAGTGAGCAGCCATTCCGGACGATCTGCTGCTCCCTTCTTCATCCCGCATTAAACTGCAACTGTACTGAATGAGTGGTAGACTTTAGAGCTGATATTCATGAGTATTTGCAGCTGTTATTCATGATGGTATAAATGTTTACTTTTACATTTATTATCACTCTTTTTTGTCTTCGAACAGAAACAAGAATTCTCTTTATGCCCATGATTTCGAATCATTTTTTATCTGTATGTGTGCCAAAAAAAACATGTTTTAAGTTGATATGCTAACTGCATCTTGACCCGACCCGTAGACATTTTAATCGCATTTTACTTTAGCACCGAAGTTTTTAATCAGTCTGTACTTGAAAGTGTATTAACGCGAAAACAAATATTCATGTAAAACATTGATATACATTAGTTTCTAAACAACAATTAAATGATACACATAGCCAATGAATTAATATTCAATTGATTACAATATATTAATATTTAGTATAATGACATGAAAAGAAATTTATTTTGTAAATAAAGATGTATTTTTAACCATTTTTGCAGGTAAAATAGCAAATCCCACCAACAGATTTAGTCATTTTTTCAAAATCAGACTGAATCAACTTTAGTTTGCTGAATAAGAGCTTTTCAGAGGCAACAGTGACAAAAATTATGAAGTAAATATGGGCACATAAACATATGTCTTAAAAAATTCAGTAGCTACAAATTAATCAGTTGGCCCTCTCTAAAAGTTACTTGTTTAACATATGGCAAATGGCCTATTTCCATTGCAAGATCATGATCGATATAAGCGGGATATTGATCTGATATTAATTTTGATTTTGATTTCATTTATTCTTGTCTCTACGGTCTTTTTGTGCACACTTTAGGCTAACGAGAGCGGGGAGTACAGTTTAACGTGGATTCCGAACCATTAAAAAATATCCATACGACCATCAGGATTCGAAATTTAAGCATGTGGTACCAAAGGTCAGAGAGCTAGCTAATTTTCCAACAGGCTTCCAATCTTGGACTGATAGGTGTTTAAAGAGGAAACTGAAAACTTAGAAACATTAGTTGCATCATTGAAACGAACAGTAATAAATATTAAATCATTTTTCAATATCACAAATAATACAAACATTATGAAAATTCTTCATAAGAGGATTCATCTATTTTATGTTTAGAAAGCATGCCAAAATCCTCGTCTTTATGGAATTACATTTTTTGCGTTCTTCATCATTCACGTTTCTTCCCATATAAGAAATAACATGGTTAGCTTCTCCCCACATACATTTCTTGCAGTTTCGAAGATTTCTAAGTTCTGAAAGCAAGTTCTGCAATCAATTCACTTTTTCATCGAATGTTAAACAACTTTTTGCATGGTAAACAATTTTTTCATGTCAAACAACTCCGTTAGGTATTACTGAATAAAAACGTTGTTTAACATGCGGTGTCTCTGGCATGAAACCAACTGCAAGCACAAACTAATTTAGTGTGTTTTTGAGCTTAATCTCACTTCAGCCCAGTGTAGTAGGATACTGCATCACGGAAAAGTTTGGGGTATACTAGATAGCGGACATTGCAGTAAATTCGGCCTCTCATGCGATGCCTGATCTAGGCTCATATTCATGCAGCTTATCCTTCCTAAACTTTCATTATGTCACTGAGTTCCTAATAGCAACCATATCACTGTTCACCATACAACTGTATACTATACATATATCACCAACAACTGTACATATATCACCATACAACTGTTTGTAATGTGCGGATAGACACTTATATCTTCGTATGGTCAGCCAGCTTAAGGGCCTAGTGTTTTTAGTCTTTTTTAGATTAATTTTGTTATCTTCAACACGAATCAAAGAGGTCTTAACACTTCAAGAGAAATCTTACGGTGTGCATGATCATTAGCGAATATGTTTGCTTAATAGAAAGGCCATGCCACCATAAACTTCGCTGTCAGTTGTGCATTTGGTGTCGAGAAAGTTTTACTGTCCTTTCTTTTTCCATCTTCTTTTTTTTTCTTCTCTTAACAGTTTTTGTGTAGTATGTATTTTTGCATGAACAAAAAATATATATGTATTTTTCTTTTCCTTATACAGGAAAGGCATTTTTTTCTGTAAGTGCTTTAATCACTAGCCAAAGATGCTTTTCAATCCTATATTTTATTGAATTTTAGAAAAATAATAATTTCGGGACATCTTAATCTTGTGCGTAGTTCCAGCATGACAGGGCAGCTCAATATATAGCAACTGGCAAATGTAGCTACCGAATTCGCTTAATAGATATTCGGATATAATGGTGGGATATAACACCTAACTCTTTTACAGAATTGACTCCCCTGGACTCTATTGTTACAAGTTTATGCTACTGAGCAAATTTATTTATTTATATTCATTATTAAAATTTATACAAATGATTTAATTGTAAAATCTGTCAAATTTCCACACACATTTAATACATAATTGCCCTCATAAGTATCCTAATATTTGCGTTGTCTTAGGTAAACTTTCAATCTTAACATAAGTTTAACAAATTTGTGAAAATATTTTTCAAAAAAGTCCATTTTTAAAACAGTTTCTTTTTAGAAAAATTCAATTGAAAATAATTCTTTTCAGAATAATATAAAATCAAACTTAGGGGAAAAGAGAAAATTAATAAAAACTTGTTAATAATTATATTATCCTAATATTATGATCACATCCGAAGTTGTCCAAATGGCTGTAAGATATTCCAACTAATCGTAACGGTATAATTAGTTTAATCTCCAAGGAATTGTAAAGCTATCAAAGAGATAAATTGTCCGTTTTATATGATAATGGTTGCTCAGTCACAAAGGGCGATCTGACTGAAGTTAATAGTCATTGGTTGTGAAAATTAAATCTTTTGCAAATCTCATAAGATAATTTCATGCAAGATAAATTTCGGAATGAACTTTACGTTTTAAGCAATTTTTTTTTTCTTTTTCGTAAAAGAATGAATGAAACCTGTACTTGAAATCGTCCTTTTTTCAGAAAAGTCATGGTTTGAATACATTTTTAAATATTCCATGAATGTTCATCATTGACAACGAAATATCAAAGATCAGCACTACCTCCTCTTGAAATGTAAACAAGTGATTTTATAAATGTCTAAATAATTCTTTAATTTTAAATAGCTAGAAATTCTTTAATTAAATCTAAATCGGGTTAATTTATAATTAGAAATGCTTTGTACTGCTTTTAACAATAAAACAATTACATACTGCACTAAGTATTACACTACTTATTGCAAAATTTATTGCACGATAAGTCGAAGTTTTATGGATAATTTTCAGCAAATTGCAATTCATAGGACATGTGCCCTTTTAAAATATATCTCGTTGAAGAAAAACAATTTATTAGCTTATAATTAAATAAAAAATTAATGCTTACAAATGATGTATTTTTATGTGTTAGCTTGGTTTAGAACAGACAGAAAAAGGAATGTTTATACTGAATCTGACAAAATCCAGATATTCTAATATTGAGAGCGAATTAAATGTATCAAGTATTTGAATTAATAATGTATTTTTTAAGTTCTATACCACTTCACATGACACCTTATTATAATACATTCAAATATATATATTATTAAAAGTTTCATTATTGAATTTGGTGTATCATGTGAAAATAAGATATTGACATCTTACTACAAAGTTTTCCAAAATTCAAGAAATATTTGAATTTTTAAATATTCTAAATAGTCAGGAATAATTTATAATGATAGAGTTGATTTTCCTTCAAATTACACCGTTAGGCTTATTGTTAGAGAGGGAGTGAGTATACAAAATTGCTTTCTAAAATTAATTCCCTTGTATCCTATATTAAAAACATTACTTATTGCGTGAATTTTGGGTTACTGTTTAATTTATTTTTGAACATTAATTTTAATCTTAGCTTAAACCATTTAATAATGTCTTCCTAAATTTTACCACCAATTGTATGACAAAAAAATCAATTCTATTTTCGAAATCAAAAGATCTTTATATAAAAATTCAATTAATTGACAAAATTTCATGACAATGATATTGCATTCTTCCTACTCAATAAATTTCCATCAATTATTAATTTTGTATTGTAAAATATATGTTTGTTGTTATATCCTTGAATTGAATGTATTGCAAAAATAAATAAATAAAAATAAAAAAAACATGTTCTTCCATGATACTATGCCCACAATACTAGATTATTTGACCAAATTCCTTTATCTTTGAGGCGAAATAATAAGCGTAGGACTAACAGCATCTGTCACAGACACATATCGCGTATTTTCTGATCTTTCGGTTCGTTAACAAAGGAAACCCTATCACTGTCACGATCTACAATTCAAAGCGTCTTGTCATAATAGAAATATGGGTCTTTTATGTACTCGTAATTTATTATCGAAACCAAAAGATCTTTATAAAATAATTTAATTAATTATAAAAATTGTATGTTATTAATATTGCATTTTTTGTACTCAATGGATATTCCATCAAGTATTAATTTTGTATTTTAAAATACATTTTTGTTAGTAAATCTTCGAATCTCTCTTTCAACATAAAACAAACCAATATTTCAGTCTATACAGACCCGTTCCAAGCGTGTAAGGCAGAGATGGGCAAACGTTTTCGGTCGTGGGCCAAAAATTGAAAAAAAAAAAAACGTTTGGCGGGCCAAGATAAATTTTTCTAACATTTTAAATACAATATACATGTATTACAATTTAAATAAGTTAATGAGATGAATGAAATTGCTGTTTAAATTTTAAACGATCCTGATATTGAGGTTCGAAGTGAGATGTACTGATTCTAAGGAACGAGGTAAATGCTCACCTGTCAGTCTACTTCTGAAATAATTCTTTCTAAGGTTCATAGTTAACACTTGTTCACATATATAAGGTGAAGCAAACATAGCACTGATTTTCTGGGCGTGAGATAATAAATTTGGGATTTCATTTGTAAAATTCTGACTTTGGCATATTTAGAAACAACTACTTGAGATGATTTAATTGCAACTCAATAAATTCAACCAACAAATCTGTCCGCATTGCTTCACAATTTACGTTGAAAGGCACCATTGGAGTTTTTAAAAATATCCAATTCTGTTTGAATGGCACTGAAATCTTGAAATCTGCGTTCGAACTCAAAATGCAGTTCATTCAAAATTACAAAAAAATAATATTTAATCAAAGTGGAAAAGGAGATGGATATATGATATATAAATATATATTTCTTTTAATTTACCTCGTGCCGGCAAATTAAAATTCTGTCCGCGGGGTGGATAGAAACTTCCGGTGGGCCGTAGGTTGTCCATCCTTGGATGAGTGAATTTTGGGAAAGTTTTTCAAACCAGTTTGCTGCAGTTTGGACGGAATACGGAAAACGAGTTTTACCGTTTCTCAACTCTGCGAAAAAAAGGCTCAGATACAGATAGAGTCACTTTGCGGTTGCACTTCAAAGGGATTTTCGAGTTCAATTTATGAGTAGTTACCATTCATAGGAAACGTTTTTACTTTTTGCTTAATGGAACGGAGCTAAACTATAATTACGGACGGAGCGAAATGAAACTTTAATGCATTATAATGTTTGTAGAATTTCTTATCAAACTAATATTCAATATATATAATTCAATTATAATCATTGATTTAATTTTAATATAGTATTTCTTCATGCAAAGTTTACTAAAATTATGTGGTATTTGACCTGAATTCTTGTTATTTTAAATAAGTGATCAGAAAGTGAATGATTTTCGGAAAACATGTTTGCGAGAGAGAAATGCCTTGAGATCGTAAACTACTTTGTCGTCATTCGTTCGCTTGAGAACAACAGCTGCAACTGAACTAAATCATGCAACTCAACTACGAAAGATAAATGTTGGATGTGCGCACAGCGATAATCTCCTTTGAGTTATTTAACACTTCAACTATTAACTCAAGATTGAGTACAAGGGAATTAGTTTTAAAAAGCAATTTTGTAACCACATCGAATAATGCCTTTCTTTCTTCTTATTTGCCTTCATGGAATCATCAACGGTGATAACAGGCGGACATTGTCATATAATAGGAATTTCAAAGTTAACTGACTTGGATTAGCGTACTGTATTGGAAAAAAATGCGGTAAAATTTCTACCATGATTGTCCATCAGGGGCACTTATTTACACAATCATAACTGCCACTAATTCTCTCAATTTATGCCAAGTGCGCCTGCAAAGGAATTGGATACGGCCCACTTGAACTAAATTTACTCATTTAATGACCATAACTTATTGTTCTAGGTGCTTATTGAATGGATTTTAGAAAAAATAATGCATTTTACTTATTCATATATTTAGAAAATAAAAAGTTAAAAAGCATGAAGAAAATAAATCTGCAATTATATGAAGTATTGCTTTGGGAAAAATGTGATCTTGATTCATTTCTTTGTAACTGAAAATAAAACTAAGCGTTATTTAAAAGCAAAATTCGTAAAAAATAAAGTCTTAAAAGAGTATTTTATTTAATTTATATTTTCATTACTAAAAATTATACATATAAACATAAACAGTTACTGATTTAAATTTATTTTCTTTATTAATATATTTTTTTTATCTTTACACTATCATTCAAGTGGCCATGAAAATTGCAACTAATTTGCGACAATAGACTCCAATAACAGCTCTTCTCGATAAATTTCATGACATCAAGAATCACTTGCGTAATCGGAAATAAACTTTCTTTCTACTTTTCCATGAGAATCTCTTTTTATTCGCTGTGAATCGTTGTGTGGGTACCACTTAAAGACCACATTACCAAATCACACTTGAGTGATCCCGTACCACTTAACTAGAAAGCCTCCTCTTATCCCATCAAGTGCTAGCTATCGAATGGTGTGAGAGGTTTCAAGTCATTTTCAACTTTTCCCAATTGCTGTGAACAGCAAGAAATCATAGAAACAACAGTTAGAGAAATGAATATTAAATAATTTGTACATACAATGGAGTGACTATCGCAGTCTTAAAATTTTTAATAACCAAATGATATATATGTATCTATATATCTTTAATATTTATTTCAATACATAAAAATCATATTGTTATACTATTTGTAAGACTTTTATGTATAATATAAATAGATAAATGTGAAAATGATGAAATGATAAATGTGAAAAGGTAAATGAAAAAGATAAATGTGAAGTTAGTAAACACTTTTAGCAAGTTTTGTGAGTTTTAAATATATGCACTAGTAAAACCTTCTTTTTAATTTTATGTTTATCCGTGTGTACTATATCCCCGAAAATCAATATTATAAACTTATATACTTGAAATGTACTTTTTCCGTGAAGTTAATTTATATAGAAAAATCTATTGTTTCCTTTGAATTTCTTGAGACTTTTTCTGCACTTGGACAAGAATATTTATAATTATATGTACTTGAATTCTACGTCAATTTATTTAGAAAATTTATTGATAATTTCATTGATTCCAATAAAGTTAGAAAGTATCAATCGGATAGGGAAGTTTTAAAATTATTCATTTTTATTTCCAATTTTTTTCGCTTTTTTCTACTGAACATTTTCTATATTATAATATTATCGACAATATTTTAGAATACCTTGCTAATTTATTAAATTTCCGGCACATACATTCATAAAACTGAAACCTTGAATCGAGAATAAAATGCAAATACTTTAATGTCAATAAAATATTTGTTTGAGAGAATTTTTGTTTATGAATAAAATCCAATTGTATATTGCTTGAATTTTTTATATAAAGTCAGTCTACTTATAAACCCTAACTTAATGTATACAAAAAAGTAATATATTAAAGATTATTGCTAAAATATCATTTCAAAACTGGTAAAAATGATATCTTAAAAACATTCCAGGCATTAAAGTGATATCAAGATGATATGGAATTTGAAAGCTTTGTATTTGCTTATGTCGTTTGAACAATGCGAGATCAAATACTTAACTATACAGAACTATTGTTGTTGTTGTCTTATTAACTAAAGAGTACAAGATTATCAAATATCGTGGGTTTCCCAAACAATATTGGCTATGATGATTATCAGCTCGGAGTATAAATCATCTTCCAAGTAATGGTCTAGACAATGTATGGCTAATGCAACAACTGGGGAATCAAAGACATGATGAGGAGTAAGCTCGGCAGCAAGGCAGTTGCCACAATTTTTGGTATTTCTTATTGTTATCAGCAAACATTTTCACATTTTTGTGGTACTTCCAATATCTTTTGAGATTAGTAGCTTTTTTCCTGCCTACATTAGTTCTGTAATTTGGTATTTAGTTTTGATCATAGAAGGCATTATATGTTTAGATTTTGCCGAGGTATTTGCATCTGCAAGGGAACTAGGAATGGCAGTTTGATCCCGCCATTCTTCGCCAAAGAAACTGCAATTCCTACTATATAAAACTATTAACGATATTTAGCTATTGCTGAAGATGAAAAAAATTAGTTCCAAAGCATGACAATTAAAATCAAACTCCCTTTCTAATTCGAAAATTTTAACTTTATTAATTAAGATTTATGAAAGGAGTTTGTCTGGTTGACGTACTAGATTAATTACTAGAAATTTGTCAATCGTACTTAATCGTATATATTAAGCATAAAAAATAGAACCATATTGTCCAACTCCCAATACAAAATAATTTGTCAAATCATGATCGAATCTATATCTTTATCGAAGAATGGAATACAACGTACACCACTCACGTCATTCAACCATCTCATTTTGCCATTTTCAACCCTGCCATACCATACTTACACTCTGGGCGATTCCAAGTTCCTCGGATACTTCCAGCTGGGTACATCCACATTCCAGTCGTCCGATAATTCTACCCCGTGAAAAATCATCTAAATGCTTCCTTTGTGCAATAACTATGCGGTTATTGCACTGAAAGGCTTTTAAAGCGCTTGTGAACAATTTTACTTCTTTGCCACCATTCCTTATATACCCCTCTCTTACACTCTCGTCATTGTGACGTACTATCCGCGCCATCTGGTGGTTTCCTGTAATTTGCATATTCTTCTTCAAGATGTGAGTGATAATTCTACAGGTGGAATTTTTATTTTAAAGTTCATTTTCTGTGTGACACTGAATTATCCTTAATTTATGGACATGACTGTAACTGCGATAAGTAAAAAGTGGAGTATAAAATAATTTGATTGTCAAAGAAACTTGAATGATTATGAAATATATATACACTGAAGTGACAAAAGTCATGGGATAGCAACATGCAAATTTTCAGATGGCAGTAGCATCGCGTAGAACACGTATAAATGCGCAGTGCTTTCGCAGAGCTTTCATTTCTGTTCAAGTTATTCATGTGAAGAGGTTTTGACGTGATGATGACCGCACGACGGGAATTAACAGACTTTGAACGCGGAATGTTAGTTGGAGCTAGACGCATGGGTCATGCCATTTCGGAAATCGTTAGGGAATTCAACATTCCCAGATCCACTGTGTCAAGAGTGTGCCGAGAGTATGAAATTTCAGGCATAACATCCCACCATGGACAGCGCAGTGGTCGACCGCCTGCACTTAACGACCGAGACCGGCGACGTCTGCAAAGAGTCGTAAATTCTAACAGACAAGCAACACTGCGTCAAATAACCTCAGAAATCAATGTGGGACGTACAAGGGACTTGTCTGTTAGAACTGTGCGGAGAAATTTGGCTTTCTTGGGCTATTCCAGCAGAAGACCGACTCGAGTGCCTTTACTGACAGAACGACATCACTTGCAGCGACTCTCGTGGGCACGTGAGCATATCAGTTGGTCCCTAGATAAATGGAAAACCGTGGCCTGGTCCGATGAGTCCCGATTTCAGTTGGTAAGAGCTGATGGTAGGGTTCGAGTGTGGCGCAGACCCCACGAAGCCATGGACCCAAACTGTCAGCAAGGCACTGTTCAAGCTGGTGGTGGCTCCGTAATGGTGTGAGCTGTTTTTTCATGGCATGGACTTGGTCCTCTGATGCGACTGGACAGAACATTGACTGGAAATGCTTATGTTCAGCTACTTGGAGATCACTTGCAGCCATTCATGGACTTCATGTACCCAAACAACGATGGGATTTTTATGGATGACAATGCGCCATGTCACCGGGCCACAACTGTTCGCGATTGGTTTGAAGAACATTCTGGACAATTCCAACGAATGATCTGGCCACCTAGATCGCCCGACATGAATCCCATCGAGCATTTATGGGACATCATCGAGAGGTCTGCTCGTGCCCAAAATCCTGCACCATCAACGCTTTCACAATTATGGACGTCTTTCGAGACAGCATGGCTCAATATTCCTGCAGAAGACTTCCAACGACTTGTTGAGTCCATGCCACGTCGAGTTGCTGCACTTCGCCGGGCGAAAGGAGGGCCGACACGATATTAAGAGGTATCCCATGACTTTTGTCACTTCACTGTATATAAAAGTGAGCAAAATATTCGTTCTATTTTTTTTTTCATTGATACCAGAAATGTAATAATAAACTTTTATTGTTGAATATTACTTATAAGAAACGTACAAAAATCATCGAGGGAATTTTTATTTTCACTTTATTTTTTTCTTCAACAATAATTTTCTATAAGAGTCACAATTAATCATAAACGCAACGTATATATGATTGTGACTGAAGGTAAATGTTCATACAAATTAGCATAAAAATGCAGTTT
>BPLQ01013943.1:0-44157 GCA_021605075.1 Caerostris darwini | reverse complement strand
CGAAACAGGTCGAAGGGTATTAAAAAAAAGCACACACCCAGACTACTGATACCCCCATGATCCCCAAGGTCTTCATCACTTTCAATGCCATTAATCACATCTTCAATTTCCTTCGACTGAAGCACTGAAGATATATTTTTTTTCCTTCTATCTTCCTTTTCCTCTTTCCTGCAGTGATGGAAGTCACCCCGAAGACGATAAAACGCGACTTACTTTGATTGGAAAAATCCCTTTCCTCCCTACTGCCACAGTAGCAGATGGTGGGCTCGAGCCGAAATGCGAATTTAAGCTCATATTCCAGAATGGCTGTTTTCTCCTTCTTTGGTGCACTCGTATGATATGCCTTTTCTCTTCAATTTGCTGACTGTGGCCACATTATGAATTCTTTTATATTCCAGAAATTTCTATTTATATGTTATACCTAATGCAAAACTGAATTTTAACTTTAATATTTAGAACAGTTTTTTAGTCTGGAGTTTTTCAATTTAATCGAAAGATATACAATTAAAAAATAATAAGCCTTTATTAACATTATTGAGTAACGAAACATTAAATTAGACCTTTTGTAATTTGACTTGGCAAAAATCGTTATTGCAAATAATTTAATGGATAGAATTACATTAAAGGATAAGCTAAAGATCAATATAATTTCTGTCTTCAAATTATGAATTTCTTTATATTCCAGAAATTTCTAGTTATATTTTATAACTGATGCAAGCCATTTTAAACTTATTATATTTACAACAGTTTTTCAGTCTGAAGTTTTTTTATTTTAACCAAAAAATAGGCAATTAGCTAATAGCAAGCCTTTATTAACATTATTGAGTAACGAAAAATTTAATTAGGCAATTTTTAATTGTAGTATAAATAGCACAGGACATTATTGCAAATAATTTAATGGATAGAATTACATTAAAGAATAAGCTAAATAACAATATAATTTCTGTATTCAGTTTGGATAATTATGCAACCTAACAAATTCGTTTTCAAATTTGTTCTTATGTATATTTCTTTTAGTACATCTGATTTTAAACTCTAATATTTATTACATTTATTTACTCTAACACTTTAATATCATTTTTTTAAAATAGAAAGTTAATGAATGAAAAATAAGAAGAATTTATTAAAGTTATCGAGTAGCTAAATATTTTATTCAACGTAAATTTTAAATGGTTCTTTTTTATTTTACTAATTAAATTTTAAATAATTTCGTGCACAGAAAACTTAATCGTTACATTTTTAATCTCATATTTCAGAATAACTATTCCCCTATTATTTGGTTAATTTTTCAGTATCTTTCTATAAGTAGTTTAAATAATTCGTTAGGCTTTCGTTCCATTCGATTTAGTTTTTTAATACATTATTTTAACATATAGACTGGTCTTAAACTTTGGTGTTAATGTCGCGAAGTAAGTAGTTACTTCGAGCTATAATTTGTCATTTTTAATGAGAGGTGGTTAATGAATGAATTAAAAAATTTTATTTATTAATGTTCATTATTTTATTAATTATTTTTATTGTATTTAAAATCTAATAAAATCTTATTGCAGATAGTTATATGGGTAAAATAATGTTTATTAAGCTCTTATTCCACAGCAGCCATTTTTACCTTTTCTTCACGCATAAGATATATTAACATCTCAAAGAACTCCCCGAAGAAGTTTCACATTTTAATTTCTTAAAAAATTGATTTTAAGCTTAATAATAAATATATCTGCTCATTTTGGAACATATTTGTCATTTTAATAAAACTTTAAAGCTAATAATTGAAAAATAGTTAGGATTTTCCAATTCTGTTGAGAAATCGAATTTTATAATTTGTAACTGTATCGAAAATAATAGCATTGATATAATTATAATAAAAGTGTAACTGTTATTCCACAATGGTTAATTTTGTTTTTCACTGGAACACTTAGAAATTATGCCTTCTGTCTTCAATTTCGGAAGAAGAGCATCTTGATAAATTCTTTCGCTAACTGGAACAACTGCTGTACTTTTTTATTAAAAGCAAATTGTTTTTAAGTTTTAATTTTTGCTGCATTTGAATTTTTTTAAATTTTTAAATTTATCGTTTTTATTTAAACACAAAGTTGAGGCAGTTGTTGAAAAATAACAAAACATTATTAACATTATTAATTAATCAAGGTAGTTTGTAATTGTATTTTAAATAGAGTACAACATTATTGCAAATAGTCACAACTATAAAAATAAAAGACATTGTTTAGGATTTTTCTTCTTGTGTTCCTTTAAAATATGTTGTTTTCTAATGTCAGAATTTGAATTGATTTGCCACTCAGGTTATGTGACATAAGCTGAGTCCAGATTTAAGATATTTGATTGAGCATTTGACATTTAACTTATTATCTTGAAAGATAAACTTTACGAGATTCTCTAGGTGTTTTTGGGAAGGTTGTAAATCGTCTGATACATGACCAAAACTAACTCTAAACTAAGTCGATCAAAAATTATCTCGCTGAAAAACAACTCTTCAAAAAACTGACAAAGAAAATTGCATGTCTTTCAAATTCCATCTGAACTGCTGTATATCGATTTGACATGCGACGCTCAAAACTTTGAGCATTTGTTTGGACATGACTATTTATGTTATAAATCAATATTAAATTTACACTATTAACGACTTGCTGCATTAGGCACCCTGCCACCGTAGTATGGAAAGGAGTAGTGGAACCTACAGATTTACATTTTCCATCCATCATTTAAAACCTAATAGAAAGATTTTTTTGTCTACAGATTTATCATATAATTATGTTATGTCTATCATCTTCCAGGGTAGACATGGACACTTTTGTTTCGATTCACTTGTCGTGCTTCCAAGTTAACAGCTCTTTTTGCAAGTCCGAAAGACTAATCATCTGTTGATTTTACAGGCTACTTTAGACCCTTGGCCTGCTGTCTTGAATTTGATAAATGTGATAATGAAAATAAAAATTCATATTTTAATCTTTTAATACAAGTAGGAGCTGAATAAAAACTTTAAAATTAATTATGCAAGCATTTTAATCACTTTAATTCAATGTAGATTGTTATTAAATTAAGACACAGCAAGACTTGATAAATGTTCTTTATTAATTAAATAATTATTTAGTTAATTTAGAAGAGTATTTTCAATATCATAACAAAATGAATTAAACATAAATTAAATTTAAATAATTATTTAGTACTAAAAGTTCACATTCCAAAATGACAGTTCTTTTCTATATGCAAATATCATCTTAAATAAGAGAAAAGCTGACAGGAATGAATCACCTAGAATATTTTATTTACGTTTCGTCCCGACAAGGAAAATTTATATTTCATTTTCATATTTTATGCATTGTTTAACTATTCTAGAACCTTTACTTTATTTAAATCATCAAATTACTGAATAAAATTATAATAAACATTCACATAAATTTTCCAATAATTGAATATTCTACTAAATTTATCAATTTGATTTTCAATTAATGAAGCTATTATAAAAACAACAACTTTAACTCGATTAAGTAAAATTAATGTTCATATTAAAAAAAATAATAATTATTCTTCATCTATAAGAAAATAAAAGATGTAAAAAAAGGATAAAAAATTATCAAAAATCTTGTCATTCGTTTGCTTTCAGTTAATATTTTTTATAGCTTATAAGTGATTTACTTTTATTTCTCTTAAAATGAAATTTTGTTTTAAATCTAATCACTCTTGTTTATGCATTTATTAATTTAAATTAAAATAGGAAAAACATGAAAACTTTTTTATAACTAAACTTTTTTTTGTTGCTGATTGAAAAATATTCAACATTTTATTAAGGAAAATCACATTAGCATATTTTAACAGGAATTAATAACTTTCTCGTAATGCTGGGCTTTAAACTGAAAAGCAATTTCAATCTTGATTATCAACTATACTGTTGTAATGAACATTATAATTTATCTTTTTTCAAATAAGCTCAGAAAATAATTTTAATTATTTTACAGCATAATCATAAATACATGCATAAGCGCAATTAAATAAAATTTTGACAGCATAATCTAAAATAATTGTTTAATTTTTTTTTCACTTAATGGACATTTTAATTTAAAGAATTGCCATTTATAATTCCTACATAGATATTCCTATGCAAAGAATTGCCTATTATAATTCATACATGGATATTCCTATGTAAAGATTTGCCAATTGTAATTCATAGATGCACATTCCTATGTAAAAAATTGCCAATTATTTGTTCATCTTGTACTAACATATAATTTCTATTTTGTTTTATTTTATTTATTATTATGTTTTGCTTTACATTAACGGACCTTGTATCCCACTTATGTATACCACGAACGATTGATAAAAGGTAAGCATTGTTTTCTTGGAAGACTTTTAGGACTAATTATCCTGCATTTGTATGTCGTATATATGAATATAATTTGACAGATGATGTAATTGATGCTAATACATGTTGTCTATATTACCATCAAGTGTTGTCGTATCTGAAAACAGCAAACTCAGTCTGAGGATTGAAATCTCTTATGCACGTCGATGCTGAGCCACAAGTCAAAAATTTTCAAATTAACTTTCAAATTTTGCAGGATAAAAATTTTTAAAGTAAATTATAATTATTTATTGAGGGGAATTTTTTTAATTGTTTTAATAAAAATGTATGATATTCACTATTAAAAGTGGTCACATTGGAAACGAGCACTTTAACCAGAGATAATTTGCCATTACGACAGCAAACAAACCACTAATTTTGCATGAGTTGGTAAGTCATGTTTAGGACGTCATCATATAGACGACAGCTAAAATCATGTTTAGGACGTCATCGTCATCTAGACGACAATTAAAACCATGTTTAGGACGTCACCGTCATCTAGACGACACTTAAAATCATGTTTAGGGCGTGGCCAAATAATTTACCGTAGCCATGTCAAGCCTATACATAGAAACGTTTGTTTGGCTTATCAAGTTTCGAACCACAACCCGCTATCTTCCAGGTCACTTCTGCTTTGGGAAAGTCACAACTAGGAGGATTTTTTTATTAATATTGAATGATTAATTTCTACTTTTTCATCAAAGTAGGTTTATTTCTTTTCTTTTATATAAGTAACTATATTCAAAGTAACTCATTCTGCATATGTTCAGGATGTCATCTGGAACGATCGAATCTCTATTCTTTCCTACTAGAGCCCAAAGAAAGGACTTACTGGCGAAATAATTTATCGTACCCATGTCAGGTTTATAGAGAGAAACGTTTGTTTGGCTTATCAAGTTTCAAATCCCATCCTGCTATCCACGAGACCACTCCTACTTTGTGAAAAGCAAGTATTTTTTATTAATATCGAATGATTAAATAAGAATTTAAATATTGTCTTTCAGATTATAATTTTTACCATATAAATATAAATTTATTGATAAATGGCACACTTTAACTATAATTTCTACTTTTTCTTCAAAATATGTTTCTTTCTTTTCTTTTATATAAGTCATATTTGTTTTCCTCATTTCGAGAGTTCTAAAAAAATCTATATAAAACAGTGCCAAACAATTTATCTTATTATTAATACGATATTTCCCCTATGAACTTTAACAGTTTATATTCTTTTTAATGTTATATTTCATTTATATTTGCTACAATATTTTCTACGTAGAAGTCATAAGGAATTATATCTGAATTTTTTTTTAAAACAAAACATCATTATTTATCTTGGCAGGACGGACTAAAAATATATTTTGTATTTGATAAAAGAATAATAAATTTCAATTGCTTAGCATAAATTGTTGGAACACATAAGCAATATTTCAGACTTCATTCCTAAACTTTTCTTATCTTATGTTTCAATGTGTACATGCACACACACTTATATATGTATCATGGATGTATAAAATAAGACTATTTATTATATCCATTATCTGAATAATGTAACAGTGTCTCAAATAATGGAGTTTACTACTTTAATGCTTTAAATGGGTTACATATTTGTTTACACCAAAT
Organism: Caerostris darwini; assembly: GCA_021605075.1. Lineage (NCBI taxonomy): Eukaryota > Metazoa > Arthropoda > Arachnida > Araneae > Araneidae > Caerostris > Caerostris darwini. The sequence goes on along the minus strand of BPLQ01013943.1, from coordinate 38,183 downwards.
CCAAATGTGTTCTTTTATGTTTATAAAAAAATTCGAACATTTGAATCACATTTTGTAAATATTTAAAAATATATGGTATAAAATTTCGTTTATATGTATCGAAAAATTTTCGTATATAAATACATGCAAATTTTTAAGTATTTCTTTTATATCTTTATGAATTAACTTTTTTTACTTATAAAATTTTATCTTTAACTCTCTTAAAATAGTAAATTACAAATTTAGATTGGTGAGCATCTTTACTTATTTCTATTATCTCAGTACATCAAAAGACGCATACTCAGAAAAAAATTCTAAAAGCCACATACACTCAAAAATAATAAATATATCATGACAGCTAATTATTAATTTAAATTATCTAATATTCAATATCATTAAAAATAATAGTGAAATTTATACCGTATAAGACAAAGTATCCATTTTTATATGCGAGACTTCTATATGGACCCTCTCTGAAATATACGATGCTGTACACTTATATAGTCATTAGAGTAATTCACTAACGTATTGTATAAAATATTTCAAAATGGAATTCAGTATTATTTAACACATTCAGAAAGCATGTACTGTTTCTTAAGCCTAGTGCCGCATTTAGCATATATTATCACGAACATATGGTCCAAATTCAAAGATTTACTAGCAAGATAGTTTATTGGCATTATTTACACTGAAGTGACAAAAGTCATGAAATAGCAATATGCAAATATTCAGATGGCAGTAGCATCGCGTAGAACAGGTATAAATGCGCAGAGCTTTCATTTTTGTTCAAGTTATTCATGTGAAGAGGTTTTGACGTGATGATGACCGCACGACGGGAATTAACAGACTTTTAACGCGGAATGTTAGTTGGAGCTAGACGCATGGTCATGCCATTTCGGAAATCGTTAGGGAATTCAACATTCCCAGATTCACTGTGTCAAGAGTATGAAATTTCAGGCATAACATCCCACCTTGGACAGCGCAGTGGTCGATCGCCTGCACTTAACGACCGAGACCGGCGACGTCTGCAAAGAGTCGTAAATTCTAACAGACAAGCAACACTGCGTCAAATAACCGCAGAAATCAATGTGGGACGTACAAGGGACTTGTCTGTTAGAAATGTGCGGAGAAATTTGGCTTTCTTGGGCTATTCCAGCAGAAGACCGACTCGAGTGCCTTTACTGACAGAACGACATCGCTTGCAGCGACTCTCGTGGGCACGGGAGCATATCGGTTGGTCCCTAGATGAATGGAAAACCGTGGCCTGGTCCGATGAGTCACGATTTCAGTTGGTAAGAGCTGATGGTAGGGTTCGAGTGTGGCGCAGACCCCACGAAGCCATGGACCCAAACTGTCAGCAAGGCACTGTTCAAGCTGGTGGTGGCTCCGTAATGGCGTGGGCTGTTTTTTCATGACATGGACTTGGTCCTCTGGTGCGACTGGACCGAACATTGACTGGAAATGATTATGTTCAGCTACTTGGAGATCACTTGCAGCCATTTATGGACATGTACCCAAACAACGATGGGATTTTTATGGATGACAATGCGCCATGTCACCGGGCCACAACTGTTCGCGATTGGTTTGAAGAACATTCTGGACAATTCCAACGAATGATCTGGCCACCTTAGATCGCCCGACATGAATCCCATCGAGCATTTATGGGACATCATCGAGAGGTCTGTTCGTGCCCAAAATCCTGCACCATCAATGCTTTCACAATTATGGACGTCTATCGAGACAGCATGGCTCAATATTCCTGCGGAAGACTTCCAACGACTTGTTGAGTCCATGCCACGTCGAGTTGCTGCACTTCGCCGGGCGAAAGGAGGGCCGACACGATATTAAGAGGTATCCCATGACTTTTGTCACTTCAGTGTATAGTGTATTCGTAATTGGTTGAATTTCGTGGTTCATTTCCTGTAGCCAAACACTACACTCTATCTACAATTAAAATTTTTTTTTTGATGCCTAGAAGTTTTACAAAAATTGTGATAAAATCAAACTTGCTATTATAATGCCGTTGTAACAGCATTCGGAATTGTTCCATGGTGAGAGGATGTATAAGTTCATGGTTTTTTACAATCAGTTCGCAAACAATGGCTAAAATTATTTCAAAATTCATGTTGAAAATTATGTCAAAGTGAATACAAAGCTTATGTATCCATTTACCAAGAATCTGCTTAAGTTCTAGAATTTAATTTTATTTACAACATGAACTTACACTGTTGGTCACTTATGTTGGTAGAAATTATTTTGCTAGAAAATTTGTCATATTATCTTTGCAACTCTTAATATCCTTAATCATAATCTGGTCAGATCTAAAAGAGAACCAAATAATGATGGATAGAATGCATTGACAGTTAATTGACTACATTGACAGTTACGAAGGGCAATGAAGTAAAAAATATCATGCAAACAAAGATTGATGAAGTCATGTCAGTCCATGCTGAACTGAAAGGTTAACACAATGTTATAACAATTAATTTTAAAATAATGTGTTTAAATATCTCAAAAGACGATATTTTAATGCATTACAATATTTTATTAAATTATTTGCACATTAATTAAAATATTCATGCCTGTTTCTGTAAAAAAGAGTTTTGTAAGGGTGTTGTACTAAATTAATTTCATATCGAAATAATTAAAAAGCACCTTACATAACCTATGTTTATCCTTTATCAACAGTAAATAAATAAAAAAACTCAAAATAAAATATATATCGAGTAAAATCGGAACCATTTTTTTGAAAGCCATTCAAAAACGTCCTAAATATTTATGTATAACTGAGTCAACTTCTTAATAAGGCCAGAATTGCTAAAGACCATTCTCTGCAACAGTTCAGTCTGTCCTTATTAAGAATTAACTCTTCACAAAAAATATTCATCCAGTTAATGAGATTTGGTTAAGAATGAGAAGAAAATCTTATTTGACTGCAAGTCCGCCATCTTGCCTCAATTATGAAAAAAAGAGAACGAAAAGGAAAAAAAAAGTAGTTTATTTCGTTTGAAAGAAAGTAATGGAAATGGAATTATAGTCAATTTATGGAGGAATTTAGTGCATTGGAAATGTTATCCTTTAATTAATATTGGGCATTAATGGATAAGGTAAAGTATTCACTTTTAATTAAGATGGAATCCTTTTCAACGACAGATGTTTTCGCTATGAAATTAATTCTCAATTACATTTCATAAAAATGTTTCAGAAAATTAATTCGATTTTTGGAATTCGTTAGATTGCTTACCTATCATGTTTACTTTCGTAAACAGATTTTTTTTTCATATTTTTCTTCTTTTTTTTATGAAATGAGAAAAAATTAATGAATGATATTGCTTATGAAATATAAATGAATAATAATTATAAAGTTGTAATTACTTTTTTTATTAATACGAAAAGTTACAAATGATTTCTATATTTCATATTGTATTTTCTCTAACTTATATGATTATTGCAAGGAAAAAAATGTGCTTTCACCTAAACTTCGTACGTATATACCTTTCGATTGAATTTTACCAACTATATACATGTATATAAGTGATTTAAATGTGATTAATAAGTGTTTAATAAGTGATTTAAAATTTAATTCATTTTATTTGTATGGTAAATATATATATATATATGTATATATGTGTGTATTAAATATTTTTCGTGTGTATTCCATGGGCTTTACACATTTATGCATTACTGGCCTACGGAGAAGACAAAGTAGTTGTCCGAGCTATTCTTACAATATTTCATTAGTCATTATCGCCGATTCAACTCATAACAGTGATACTAGTGATAGGTAATTCAGAACGACGTATGAGCTCATTACACCTACTACCCTAGAATACTCTACCCTACTTTCTTTTTCAAGAAGCTCTCATTAATAATTCTTTTAAAAAAAGTAACTTTTTTTTTGTACTTTACGTTGAATAAACAGTATTTAAATAATTAAATATTTTAGTTAAATAATGTATTGTTAAATTTGGGCATGAAACTCCTGTTTTTATTGATTTCACAATTTTTTTAATGTCAAAATCATTATTATTTAAAAATAGCATATGTTTCTTTTTTAAGTGAGCATTTTAATGAAGAAGAGTTATAGACTTAGAAAAAAAATGAGTTTGAATTTAGCATCTGTCGAAACTAAACGTTAATTGTACAAGTTTCCTAACCGTATTGCGCTTAATTGCATTCCCGGAGCAGTTATCGATGGCACAACAATACATCTTTTACGGGACGAACGTGCCGTTTTTAATCAGATATCGCGAGGAAACTGAAATAGCAGACTGCATAATTATCGCGAGTTTCCATTTGTTTTCAAAATCAAGGTTGATTTATAGTTCAGTTTCTAGAAATTCCTTCGCTGTTGTTGTTGGGTCGTACCCCTCATATAATTAGCAATTCAGCCAAAATGCTATCTGTTTTATGCTCACAAAAGACAAATACGGCATAACGGCCCACCGGGGACCTTTTGAAACTCATAAATGACTGCTGAGATATTTTATTTTTCCCCAAATTCTTCACTCTTTATCGCGGTATAGAACTGCTAGGGATAAATCACGAAATTTTTCGCAAGTAGGGATCTTTCATTTTCCCTACTTCCTCGTGAGCATTTTTCTTCCTGGGTTCTCTTTCTTCAAGGGTAGGTTTTGTTTATATATGAATATTGCTGCCTTGAGAGTCTGATGGAAGTTCTTCTTCCTTCTTTAAAGAGGGGTAATTTTTCACGAGACATGATATCATATTCTTGGAATATTTTGCCATGCCCTGTTGAATGCAGATTGTGAAAGTATGAAACAGAAAAAAACATTTTAGTCTGGAAACCAGTATCATCGTTACCAATTTTTTACGTGCTTTTCAAATTTATTTCTTGTGAAGAATATGAAAAAGGAGAAAGAGAATTTTTTTAAAAGAAGTTTTAATGTAACAACACAATTATCAAATTTCGTATCTACATTACGGTATAAAAAATGCATTTATAACAGTAACAAACGTAAATACAATTATTTACCAATAATTATAACATTATTTAATGTAGTTCGTTTTTTAAACATAAGAGACACTAAAATAGAACAAATAACTAAAATTTGTAATATAAATAAATATTCCAATATTTTTAAAGTATACATATTCTATTTCCTTATATGTAATAAATATGTAATATAAACACAGGAAGACCCAATTTCAATTTAGTATATGTTCTCTTTTATTAATCTAGGAAATAGATTTTATATTAATTTCCTTAAAAATCTGCAAAAATTAACGATATATTTTTCCTAATGTAGCTGGCAAACACTTAGATAGTTGTATTTTAGGCCTTAAGGCGCTGCACTGACATTACTCACTTAGTACTACCTAGGAGGTGTGTATAGCTTGAATATAAACTACGGATACGGAGTAACAATATCCCCGCAACGCTCATGTTAAACCAGGACCTACGCTTTAAAGTGGATTCCAAATCAATACAAATATCCATGGCACCACCGGGACTCAAACCCTGTGGTTATAAAATGACTTCCATTAATACAAATGTTTTATTAAAAATTGTTTTTAAATATTAAGCATATTACAAGAATTATTGCCCTTAAAAATTGTTTTTAGTTTACAGCATCATATCAAAGAAAATACACTGTGCAATTAATTTTCATATTAACATGCTAAAGAGAATAGCATAATAACATGCTAAAAATATTTCATTATTAAAATAATATTATTTTAATTAAGAAATATTTTTTGAATGCTATTTCTTTAGAATACATATTAAATAAATAATTACTTATTAGTTGCGCTTACTAAAAATAATATATTTAGTATGATGAAAGTATGATGTGTATAACTTAAACCATCAAATTAAAACACATTCAAAATTAAATTTTGTTTTTAAATTAATTGTACTGATTAATTAGAAGCCAAAGCTCTTGACATCCTTCAAATGTAACTCCCTTTTTCTCATTTCACATTTGAATTCCTAAATTATTGAATTTAATTAAATTTCTCAACACTTATACTTGTAATCTCGTAATAAATAATGAATCCAAAAGCAACATAAAAATTTTAATTTCACATATGCATATAAATGTATATCATGTTTGAAACATCTCCTGTAACAAGTCGGCATACAAAGAAATACATATCGTCAAGTTCCTCATATACTACACTGATTACTTTAATGAATCTGGTGAATCTTCGCGCGCCTTCCTTTTCGCTACAAGCAATTTCATTAAGTTAAACGCGACGATTTTAAATGCTCTGGCTGTCACCGTGACTGTCAGGAAGGTTGAAGGCCCTCGAAATCTCGGTTGCGAAGTCCTTCTTTTGTTTCCACTTCGGCAAAGAGTTGAAAGGTTTGATTTATGGAAAGCTCTAAACTTGCAATTTCCGGGAAATCTCAGCGACAGCTGATCCTGGTACTCCTGACGCGGAAGGAGGAATTCCCGGAGGAGATCAAGGAAATGGAGTTACAATAAAGACAAACAATTTCCCAAAAATGTTCGTTATGAGAAGCTGAGGATTCTTAACATCCTCATGGGAGTTGAAGATGCCAAATGTGTTGTGTAGTTACTATTTTAAGATGGTACGTGTTGATGTACAGAGCATAAGTCCGAATTTTTTTGCTTCTTTAAAAGTTGTTTAAATATACTTTTACGAAAATTTATCTAAGCATCGTAAGACATTTGTTCTGTATGTAGTGTATACATAATCCATAAATTGCTGGACTCATTGCATTAGAAAAAATATTTGAAAAAAACCATGTCTATGAGCTGAAAGTTAAAATGTGACAATATAGACACTTGCTAAAATTTTATTTTGCTAAAATTTGACATTACAGGCCCTCCTATATAAGACTTATATGGACTACAAGACAGCAATTATTCCTTATATTTATAAAACTCCCAATGTTCAAGAACAACTGGAAAAGAACACTGGATACAAAAGAGGGTTAGACAGAAATTGAAATCAGGTTACATAATAAAGGACTCTAAAAGCCTAATTCGACTGGAGTTTTTGCTTGAAAGTTTAAAAAATGAAGGTACACTCTATTTGATAACTGATAATTGTAAATTTTGGTGTTTGAGTATGTAATAAAGAACTGTGGCTTTTTATTAAACCAACAACTCATACATTGAGGTCATAGGAACTTGAAAGGCATATGGAATTTTCATGCACTACAAAGGCAAATGATTATCTTACATGGTCTACAAATAAATCATTGCTCGTTGCATTCACAAAACTCGTAATTCTGAAGAATAGCATAATAAATGAACACGAATATTCCAAAAGGGTTACAAAAATGAGTTAGATAGAAAATGGAAATCATTGTAAATACTAAAAGACTCATCTAAACACATAACTGGATATTACCTTCTGATTTTGAATAGAAATCGAGCTTACAAACACTTATGAACTCAAAATGTTTCCAAACTGTCGTATTGAGTTATTCTGAATTGAGATTACATTGTATCCAATGCAATCATTGATCTTATTGCATTCCCCACTCTCGAAATATTGGTCGAACAACATGAAATGGAATACTGTCTTGTAGATATATGAGTTGCGAAGGGAGATACAGAAAATTGAAAATGTATGAAAATGATAATATAATATTGCAAACAGCAAAAAGTTAGAGAACGATATGAAAGTGAGTGCCGACTTGAAAATGTTAATGTTGTGCAAGTTAGAAATGAAATGCAAAAGAAAACGTACCAGATTGTAAAAGGGTTATCCTAAGATACCAATGAGTTGAATTTTTATTTTGAGCTTTATGTGATTCTGTATTCGATATATTTTTTTTCTGCACGTATATTGCTTCTCTTACTGAATTTATAACACACAAAATGTTATATGAGTTTTAAAAGAAAAAAAAATCATTAACTCATAGAGAAATATTTAAAAAAATTAAACATGTTTTTGTATGATTTTTAATTATAATTTTTGTAGCATGTCATTAAAAACCGGATACGATGGATATCACTATAAAAATTTTTAATAATAAATTTGTTGTATTATTCTAAGTTATTCAATAAAACATTTATATTTTTAATGAATACATAAACTCTAATACAGCTTTCAAATTATGTGAAATTGTAAGGACTAATTAATTAATCAAATATGAAAAATTACACAATAAGATTTATATTTTAAATTGTTTCTAATTTTGTTCAAATCATGGTAAAACTTAAAGTTCATTTTTCAACAACAAGTAATTTTTGAAGCCTTTCCAATTATGGAAAAAAGTTCTTAGAAAAATATATTTGTGCAAAATTAAAGATTTCAATTTTTAAATAATTCACCTTAAATAATATAAATTGGCTAAATGAAGAAACATTCTTTTCCAAGGCCTACAAATAATTTGTTTTCTCATCTTTAATTTGTCAGCATTTATTTTTAAGAATATAAAATGCAGTAAATTTTCTACCTTATCCTTTTTACAATTACTTATTAAATAAAATCAGTCAATTTTTTACAGATTATAGTTTAAGAAACTGATGACAAAATAAGCTTTTTATTTAATTAAAAAATAATAAATAAATATTTTATTAATTTTTGCATCGAATTTTTAGAATGAAATTATAAATTCGGAGAAGAATTAAATTTTTTAAAATTTATTTTTAAGTTTACTGCAAAATGCACACCTAACTACATGCAGTTTTATATGTAGAGGTAAAGAAAGAAAAACATGAAGCTTTTTAGATACATTTAACAGGTAGTTACAACAGAACAATCTTTATATTTCAGCCATTGTCACAATAAAATGTATGTAGAGAAATATTTTGAAAGATCAAAATAATGCACAGTACATTACGTAGTAAAACACCAAATTACCATGAAATTGAATTTAACAACAGTGAGTTATTTTCCTGCGGTGTTCCGTTGAGTAGCAACTTTCCAGTTTGAGTCGCACTAGAGTGCCCAAGTGCGCCTTCATTAATAATATACAGTGAGAAAGGCAATAATTTCGTCTTTGTTAGGTAGTGTCTTAACTGTGTTATTTTACCTTATTTGCTTCACGTAATTTGCAAATTTTACTTCTCTGTGTGTGTGTTAATTAAGATTATTCTTAAACATACACTTGGGAAACGTAAATGAAACACACTTAGCATCAAATAAGGGATGCAGTTTTATGATAAGGCTTGGTTTTTGGTTATAAAACTCAGCATGAGCATAATTAACTTGAACGAATATTTTAATATTTTAAAAGTTTTCAATTATAAAAATTATAATTTTGAATAACTTAAAATTATGATCATACTTTCTTTATCATTACGAAGAACAGATGAAGAAATTTTTGATTACATTTTTATAGTTAATTTTCATATCTACTATCTTTTGAATACTGTAACATTTTTCCCACGTAAGAGTTGCAGCATTCCATTCCAGGAGAGAGGTATGTATATTTTAGCAAGTATATAATAAAAGCCTATCACTCAAATTTGACAGCAGAAAGCATTGTTGTGGTTAGTTACATTACATGCAATTAGTGTTTTGTACTCATGAGAACAATCTGTCACTGAAATCTGATAGCAGATATTCAGTGTCATGGATAATGAGACCTCATGCAATTAGCGAATGTCTGTGCTACCTTATCAAGTCGAAATAATTACAGATGTTACCTATACCGTGAATTGTTGCATTGTGATTGATGATATACCAAGGACTGAGAAAATGTCTACTCTAATGAGAAGTGAGGGAAGCTGATCCCTCCCCATTGAAGGATTTTCTTACAGGGAGGTTTTGGGAAAAGAAGGAAGATAGTTCTGCGACGAATCGATAAGAAGTGTTGTCTTTTTCTTTGAAGTGATTGAATAAGCCGGAGTTTCAGCGAGATTTTCTAAGCGTTGAGCTTCCGAGTTTGAAAGTGAGTCCCTTGTGGTGATAATTAAGATGTGCAGCAGACCACGTATTTTGAGTTTCAACGTTGATTCGATAATCCTGAAAAAATTCGTTCCACATTGTGTATCTAATTTATATCTTTAATTTTCATTTCTGTGTAGTTCTGTTTGTTTGAAAATAACGTTTGTAAATAAAAATTAAAGCGTTCCCATAAACTTGAAAGTGGTCTTATACTTGAAGTCGTTATAGGTCTAGTATAGGCAGAAATGTTATTATACCTTATAAATTTTGGATTAGAAATAATGCAAATTTTTTATTGTAAATGATTTTGAATTACAATTAAGTTAGTTCCATTGTCCCCATGTGGAAAGAAAAAAAATTATTGATTAAAATAATTTTAAATTATGAGAATAATGCTTAAAATATTACATAGATATTAAATTACATAAATAATAATAATAGTAAGTTTTTAATTCTAAATCAGTAGCTATAAAGTCATGCACACCTTCAGCAAATTATATATATTTTACTTTGATTAACATATGCAGAAAAACTATCAACAATCATCAGAACGATACCCAAAAAATTCTTTTGGTGAAATCATGTTCGCAAAATAACATTAAATTCACTATTTCATCATTCGAGAAGATAGAAAGACTAATATAAATTTTTATAAATACAAAATATGGGTTTGATGACATTTCAATATCATCAGTGAGCTTAGTCAACATTAGGCATCATCAGGTCACCAGATGGCGCCAAACGCAAAGTACTTAAAAATTGAAAAATAATGTTTTGCTTTAATTAAAAAATAAACAGTAATTTTTTCACAAATTTTTATCGCGCACCGGATATAAATAATAATAACTAAAAAAAGAAATAGTTATATTACAACATACACGACTACATGAATCTATTTTTTTTATAGAACATGATGATAATTTTATTGGATAAAGGGAAAATTATTAATTTTATTATTATTATGAGAAAAGGAAATGAGAAATGTATTAAAGTTATTTTGTATCCTAAGAATAGTTTCAAAGATATGTACCATCTTACACGTGTTTTATTAATGAGTTTATTTATATATATATTTTTTTTATTTTTATATAAAGTACAATGTTTATGTTTACATTTATTTATTTTCATATTTATATACAATTTAAAACATTCACTTTATTTTAAATACAGTCTGAAATCCATAAATTTAGAAAGATTAATCTAAAGAAATTGGAGAATTGTATATCTAATGCAATTCAATTTAAGATCTATATGTACTATAGAAGACTGTAGAAAAATTTAATTTAGTTAAAATATAATGTAATTTTGCTTCAAGAAGGTGCACTTTCTTTTACCATTTTGTTTTGTGCTGAAAAGTAAAGTTCTGTCTGCCTTTCCTATCGACCTTATAACAAAGAAACCTTCCAAACATATATATTTTTGCACTTTTCTCAAATAAAATTTTTAAAAAATATTTATTTACGTTCATTCAAAGTGAATACAATGGCTTAAGCTTAATTTTGTTCAGTAGTGTTTTACGTATCAAATACAAAAGGTTTTATAAAATGCACTCATTTTGAATAACTGATTTAAAAAGTCAAATAGTGAATAATCTAAATAGTAAATTTTATTTCCATTAATTCTTCGTTTTAACTACATAAAGCGAACTAACACTAATTAATTGTTCATTACGCATTTAACTAGTATAATAACTAGTACATAATAACTATTACTGTAATATAATGCCTAGTATATAACTTACTAGAAGTAATTAATTTCTAATAACGTTTTGGACCAAACACTAAAATAGTTTTGTAAAAAAATTATAATTACGAATAGAAAAGGTGTTTCTTTGAACTAAAATTCATTACATTAGACATCAAGGTCTTTTTTCCACAATTTTGCCATAATAATATACTTCAGAATAATTCTATATGCAACCAAATAATTCTCCATGCTCCATAGCTATTCTAACAATATCTTAATTCAAACCAGATTGCAATCATAAACAAAAGAAATCGTCTGGCATATTCGAAAGATTCCAAAAGCACCCTTCCAGACAGAACCTCGCCTTCGCCACTTCCATCCAATCACAGAAATGGATCCAGACACTTAGCAAAAACTAATCCCAGATCAGCATCGAAACCAGCCACTCCCAAGAGTTCATTTCCAGGTGACATATTTCTTCAAATTAGTCTCGCACTATTTCTTCTACCATTGTCACAATAAAATGTGAGTAGAGAAATATTTTGAATGATGAAAACAACGCAAAGTACATTACATAGTAAAATACCAAATTACCATGTAAGGTAATTTAACAACAGTAAGGTACATTCCTGGACCTGAAGGGCCCAGTGGTTATCGCTCTGGCGCTCGTTACCACAGGTTTCGAGTTCGAGTCCCGACGGTGCCATGTATGTTTGTAGTGGTTCGGAATCCACTTTAAGCTGTAGGTCCCGGTCTCATATGATTGTTGGAGCTGACAACCCTATCCCGTAAAAAGAAAAACATCTCTCGTCTCGAAATCTACCAGTACGTAGACGGCCTGGGCCCACAATGGGCTGTTGCACCAAAGAGGATGATGATGAGTTACTTTCCTGGTTTGTTTCGTTGAGTAGCAACTTTCCAGTTGGAGTCGCACTAGAGTGCTCAAGTGCACCTTCATTAATAATATACCGCAATAATTTCGTCTTTGTTAGGTAGTATCTAAGCTGTGTTATTTTACCTTATTTGCTTCATGTAATTTGCAAATTTTACTTTTCTGTGTGTGTGTTAATTAAGATTATTCTTAAACATACAGTTGGGAAACGTAAATGAAACACACTTAGCATCAAATAAGGGATGCAGTTTTATGATAAGGCTTAGTTTTTGGTTATGAAACTCAGCGTGAGTTCAGTGAGCATAATTAACTGAAAAGAATAGTTTCGTATTTTAAAAATTGTGAATTACAACTAATTTTAAGCTAGTTTCATCATCAGCAAACCAAATAATTCTCCCTGCTCCTTATTTATTCTCACAATATCTTAATTCAGCCCAGATAGGAATCATAAACAAAAGAAACCGTCTGGAAACTTTGAAACCTTCCAAAAGCACCCTTCCAGACAGAACTTCGCCTTCGCTACTTCCATCCAATCACAGAAATGGATCCAGACACTTAGCAAAAACTAATCCCAGATCAGCATCGAAACCAGCCACTCCCAAGAGTTCATTTCCAGGTGACATATTTCTTCAAATTAGTCTCGCACTTTTTCTTTCTGCCAGGTCGAAACAGGTCGAAGAGTATTAAAAAAAAGTGCATACCCAGACTACTGATACCCCAATGATCCCCAAGGTCTTCATCACTTTCAATGCCATTAATCACATCTTCAATTTCCTTCCACTGAAGCTCTGAAGATATTTCTTTTTTTCTTCCCTCGTTCTATGTTCCTTTTCGTCTTTCCTGCAGTGATGGAAGTCACCCCGAAGACGATAAAACGCGACTTACTTTGATTGGAAAAATCCCTTTCCTCCCTACTGCCACAGTAGCAGATGGTGGGCTCGAGCCGAAATGCGAATTTAAGCTCATATTCCAGAATGGCTGTTTTCTCCTTCTTTGGTGCACTCGTATGATATGCCTTTTCTCTTCAATTTGCTGACTGTGGCCTCATTATGAATTCTTTTATATTCCAGAAATTTCTATTTATATTTTATACCTAATGCAAAACTGAATTTGAACTTTAATATTTACTAAAGTTTTTTTTAGTCCTTTTTTTTATCCTTTTTGATTTAATTAAAAAATAGACAATTATCAAATAAAAAGCCTTTATTGACATAGAACATTATTGCAAATAATTTATTGGATAGAATTATATTAAGTAAGAAGCTAAAGAATAACATAATTTCTGTCTTCAGTTTGGGGAATTATGCAAGCTAATGAATTCGTTTTCGAATTTCTTTTAGTACATCTGATTTTAAACTCTAAAATATTTTTTTATTTGAACTCATATTTCAGAACTACTTCCTTATTATTTGGTTTAACTTTCCTGTATCTTTCTATAAGCAATTTAATTAATTCGTTAAATTTTCGTTATTTTCCAGTTAGTTTTTTTATTCACTATTTTAACATACAAACTGGTTTTAAACTTTGATGTTAATATCTTCTTAATTGAAGCTCTAAATTATCAGTTTTAATTGGCAGGATGTTAATTAATGAATAAAAAATGTATTTATTAATGTTATTTATTTAATTAATTATTTTTATTGCATTTAATATCTGATAAAAAACCATTTTGCAAATAATTATATGAAAACGATTATGTTTATTAAGCTCTTATATCAGAACAACCATTTTTACCCTTTAAGATATATTAATATCTCAAAAAATTCCTCAAAAAGGCTTTACAGTTTTTTTTAAAGTTTAATACTAAATATATCTGCTCATTTTGGAACACATTTGTCATTTTTATAAAACTGTTAAGATAATAAAAGAAAAATATCTAGGATTTTCTAATACTATTAAGTAGCGAAAATTTTATAATTTGTAACTATATTCAGACTATTAGCATAAATTTAACTATAATAAAAATTAAACTCTTATTCTACACTTGATGTTTTTGCTTTTAATTGAAGCAATTTTTGAAGAATGACATCTTAAGAAATTCTTTCATGCACTGGAACAACTGTTACACTTTTTATTAAAACCAATTGTTTTAAGTTTTAATTTTTGCTGTATTCATCACTTAAAACCTAATAGAAAGATTATTCTGTCTACATATTTATCATATGGTTATGTTATGATTATGATTATGTTACTCTAGTGTAGACATGGAAACTTTTGTTTTGATTCACTTTTGGTACTTCCAAGTTAACATCTGCGTTTGGAAGCCTAAAGGTCTAATAGTCTGATAAATGTGATAACGAACATCTTTTAATTCTTTTTACGAATATGAACTAAATAAAAACTGTAAAATTAATTCATCTTTTAATTCTTTTTGACGAATGTGAACTGAATAAAAACTGTAAAATTAATTATACAAAAGTTTTTTTAATCATTTTAATTCAATATAGAAAATTAAAACATAGCAAGACTTGATATATGTTTTTTATTAATTAAATACCTATGTAGTTAATTTAGAAGAGTATTTTGAATTATCATATCAATGAATTAAACATCAATTAAAATAAAATAATTAATTAATAATAAAAGTTCACATTCCAAAATGACAGTTCTTCTTTTCTTTGATGCAAATACCATCTTAATAAAAAGGAATGAATCACCTAGAATAATTTATTTATGCTTTGTCCCGAGAAAGAAATATTTAATTTTAATATTTCATGCATTATTTAAAAATTCTAAAATCTTTCATTTCTATATTTAAATCACCAAATTATTGAATTAAATGATAGTAAACATTCACTCACATTTTCGAATAATTGAATATTCTACTAAATTTTTCAATTAATGAAACTATTATAAAAACAACAACGTTAACCCGATTAAGTGAAATTAATGATCATTTAAAAAAATAATTGTTATTCTTCACCTACAAGGAAATAAAAGATGTAAAAGAAGGATAAAAAATTAACTAAAATCTTGTGATTCGTTTGCTTTCAATTAATATTTTTTATAGCTTATAAGTCATTTACTTTTATTTATCATATAATGAAATTTAGTTTTAAATCTAATCACTCTTATTTATGCATATATTACTTTAAATAAAAATTGAAAAAATATAAAAGCTTTTTATAACATTTTTGTTAACTGATGTAATATATTTAGCATTTTATTAAGGAAAATCACATTAGCATAATTTAACAAGAATTAATAACTTTTTTCAAAATGCTGGGACTTTTAAATGCAACGCAATTTAAATCTTAATTATCAACTATACTAATGTAATGAACATCATAATTTATCTTTTTCAAATAAGCTCAGAAAATAATTTTAATTTCTTACAGCATAATCATAAATACATGCATAACCAAAATTAAATAAAATTTTGGCAGCATAATCTAAAATAACTTGCTTAATTTTTTTTTTTTTTTAATGAACTTTTTAATTTAAAGAATTGTCAATTATAATTCATAGACAGATATTTCTATGTAAAGAATTCCCAGTCATTTGTTCAACTTGTACTAACATGGTATGGTTTTCATTTTATTTATTAGTATATTTTGATGTACATTGATGGACTTTGTATCCCACTTATGCATACCACAAACCGCCCACCAAAGACTGATAAAGTGAAAGTATTGTTTTCTTGGAAGACTTTTAGGGTTAATTATCCTACATTTATATGTCGGATGATTATTCCTGGATACCCCCACAAATTAGTTTGACAGATGATATGACAAATGTTTATACATGCTTTCTAGATTACCATCAAGTGTTGTCGTATTTGAAAACAAAAAACTCTCATGCATGTCCATGCTAAGCCATATGGAAAAAATTTCCAAAT
Source organism: Caerostris darwini (assembly GCA_021605075.1). Lineage (NCBI taxonomy): Eukaryota > Metazoa > Arthropoda > Arachnida > Araneae > Araneidae > Caerostris > Caerostris darwini. The sequence goes on along the minus strand of BPLQ01013943.1, from coordinate 21,951 downwards.
TAACTTCCAAATTTTGCACGATGAAAAATTTTAAAGTACGTTATAACTATTTATTGGGAGGATATTTTTTCTATTGTTTTAATAAAAATATACAGTAGGCACGATTAAAAGTGGTCACATTGTAAAAGAACATTTTGACCTGAAGTAATTAGCCATTGCAACAACAAATAAATTGCAAATTCAAAGTAACCCATTTTGCATTATGGCAAACCATGTTTAGGTCGTCATCTGGAGCAATCTATTCTTCGTCTTTCCCCCTCAAGCCCAAAGGTAGGACTTACTGGCCAAGTAATTTATAGTACCCATGTCAGGCCTATACATAGAAACATTTATTTTGCTTATCAAGTTTCGAGCCGTAACACTCTATCCACCAGGCCACTACTGCTTTCTGAAAGGCACGACTAGGATGATTTTTTTTATTAACATTGTATGATTAATTTCTACTTTTTCTTCAAAGTAGGTTTCTTTCTTTTCTTTTATATAAGTCAAATATTTGTATTCCTCATTTCGAGACTACACAAAAAAAATCTCCATAAAACAGTGCCAGACATTTTATCTTATTATTAATACAATATTTCCCCTATGAACTTTAACACTTTATATTATTTTTAATGTTATATTTCAGTTATATTTGCTGCAATATTTTCTGCCTAGAAGTCATAAGTGATTATATCTGAATTTTTTAAAAACAAAACATCATTATTTATCTTGGCAGGACAGACTAAAGACTTTTTTTATTTGATAAAAGAACAATAAATTTCAATTGTTTAGAACTATGGTTAAATTGTTGGATCACATAAAAAATATTTCAGACTTTATTCCTGAACTCTTCTTATCTTTATTATTATGTTTCAATGTGTACACACACATACACACAGACATACACATATATATGTTTATATAAATCATGGAAGTATTAAAATAAGACTATTATATCCATTTACTGAATAATGTAACAATGTCTCAAATAATGGAGTTTACGAGTTTAATGCTCTAAATGGGTTACATATTTGTTTACACCAAATCCAAATGTGGTCTTGTATATTTATAAGAAAATTCTAACATTTGAATCACATTTTGTAAATATTTAAAAATATATGATATAAAATTTTATTTGATATGCATCGAAAAATTTTCGTGTACAAACTCAAATTTTCGAAAATTTCTTTTATACCTTTATGATTTAATTGTTTGTTACATCTGAATTTGTATTTTTAACTCCAGTCCCCTATATGTGCTTAGGTAGAAACACATTTGGGGGACTGAATGATGGTTAATATACTTTTTAGTATATGCGGATAATGTTCAAAAAATTTATTTGTCCTTCACATATGAATGAAGTGTTTTCCAGTTTTTGAATATACGGACTATGTAACTGCAATGAGAGATGCAGGGAGAGGGGATATATTATAAATGTCGAAACAGTACGTAGATGCTTTCGCCAGTTTATTATGAAGGAATGAATAGTGTATTCGTAATTGGTTGAATACCGTGGTCCTTTTCCTGTCCCTTCCCGTAAGTCAAACTTGCTATCATACTATTGTTGTAATAACATGCGGCGTCATTCCATGGTGAGGGAATGCATAAGCTCATGGTTTGTTACAACCAGTTTGCAAACAATGGTTAAAATTATGTCAAAGTTTATGCTAAACATTATGTCAAAGTAAATGCAAAGTTGTTGTCGTTGCTACATATGGGTTTATTGGAACTCAATCCATACAAATTTGACCACTTACCGTATAAACAAAAAGAACCCATAAATAAATCCAAAATTACAAAGGGAAAAAAACCAGACCAAAAAGCCTTAAAAACAGTTAAAAATAAGTTAAATGCAATTAGGATAAAAATTTTTAAAACCTAGAAGCACTATATAATCAAAGTCTGTGTGATGAGGGCATGTTTTCTCTGCAAAGTCTATGTATTCATTTAAATAAAGTGTTTAAGTTCTAGCATTTAATTTCATTTACAACCAAAACTTACATTGTTCAATGTTTATGTTTATAGAAATTACATGCGAGAAATTTTGTTCGTAAAATATGTCGTATTATCGTTACAACTCTTAATATATTTAATCATAAGCTCGTCAGATCTAAAAGAGAACTAAAATATAATGGATAGGCTACATTGACAGCTAAGTAGATAAATGAAGTAAAAATTCTCATACAAACAAAGATTAATGAAGGATTTTCCAAGCTGAACTGAAATGTTAACACACTATTTCAACAATTAATTTTAAAATAATGTGCTTAGATAATTAAAAAGACATTTTAATGAATTATAATATTTTATTAAGTAAAATAATCATGCCTGTTTTTGTAAAAAAGAATTTTGTAAGAGTTTTGTACTAACTAAAATTAATTTCATATAGTAATAATTTAAAAACATCTTGCATAGCTTATGTTTATTTCTTATTAAGAGTAAATAAATAAGAAACACCAAAAAATATTGGTGTAAAACTGAAAACCATTTTTATGAAAACCTTTCAACAACGTCCTAAATATTTATATATAACTGAGTCAACTTCTTAATAAGGGCAGAATTGTTAAAGAACCTTCTCTGCAACAGTCTTTCGCGCAGTTCAGTCTGTACTTATTAAGAATTAACGCTTCACAAAAAAATATTCATCCGGTTAATGAGATTTTGTTAAGAATGAGAAGAAAATCTTATCTGACTGCAAGTCCGCCATCTTGCCTCAATCATAAAAAAAAAGAGACCGAAAATGAAAAAAAAAGTAGTTTATTTCGTTTGAAAGAAAGTAATGGAAATGGAATTATAGTCAATTTATGGAGGAATTTGGTGCAGTGGAAATGTTATCCTTTAATTAATATTGGGCATTAATGGATAAGGTAAAGTATTCACTTTTAATTAAGATGGAATCCTTTTCAACGACAGATGTTTTCGCGATGAAATTGATTCTCAATTACATTTCATAAAAATGTTTTGGAAAATTAATTCGATTTTTGGAATTCGTTAGATTGCTTATCAACCGTGTTTACTTTCGTAAACAGATATTTTTTCATATTTTTTTTTTATGAAATGAGAAAAAAATTAATGAATGATATTGCCTTATGAAGCATAAATTACCCTAGTCGATTAGAATTTATAAAGTTGTAATTACTTTTTTTATTAAAACGAAAAATTACGGATGATTTCTATATTTCATATTATATTTTCTCTAGCTTATATGATTATTGCAAGGAAATAAATTTGCTTTCACCTAAACTTCGTACGTAAATACCTTTCGATTGAACTTGTAAATAATTAAATTTTACCAACTATATTTATGTATATAAGTGATTTGACTTATCGTGATAAGTGATTATATCGTATATCAAAATGTTATTATTGTATACTATTACATTTTATAAAGATAAATTAATGTTGCAGTGGAAAAGAAATATATTTGATTTTATGATCGTCTTATTTTTTTTAATTAGTTCCCCTTTATACAATTTAGATTTTTGCAGTATATTTTTGGATATTAATTTCAATTTAAAACGTTCTTACTTATTGAATTACTTATTGGCAACCACTATTGTATTTGGTTACTCAAAAAATCGAACCAAATAACAAAACACTTATTAAATAACGTAAAATCACTTTTTTCATTTGTATGGTAAATATATATATATATATATATATGCATTCCTGGCCTACGGAGAAGAAAGAGTAATTGGCCGAGCTATTCTTACAATATTTCATTAGTCATTATCACCGATTCAACCCATAACAGTTATACCAGTGATAGGTAATTCAAAATGATGTCAGAGCTCATTACGCCTACCAACCTACAATACCCTACCCTACTTTCTTTTTCAAGAAGCTCTCATTAATAATTATTTTAAAAAAGTAACTTTTTGCATACATTATATTAAAAAACATTATTTAAATAGCTAAATATTTTGATAAAAAATTAATTGTTAAATTTGCGCTTGAAACTCCTTCTGTTATTGACCTCATCATTTTTTTAATGTCAAAATCATTATTATTTAAAAATAACATAATGTTTCTTTTTTAAGTGAACATTTTAAACAAGACGAGTTATAGTCTTACAAAAAAAAATAAATAGTTTGAATTTACTATTTGTGTGTGTATGTTAAATAATTTTTGTGTGCGCGGCCCAAGGGTTTTGCAAATTTATGTATCCCTGGCCTACAAAAAAGACAAAGTAATTGTCCGAGCTATTCTTATAATATTTGATTAATATCACCGATCCAATGCATAACCGTGATACTAGGGATAGGCAATTCAAAATGAAGTCTGATCTCATTACGCCGACTACCCTAGAATTGTTCATAAGCGATATTCTCACAATTCTTCCTAGAAGATCTGATTAATAATTCTTTAAAAAAGGTAACTTTTCTGCATACATTATATTAAATAATAGTGTTTATTGTATTAAATAATATATTTTTTAACAGTGCTATTAAATAATATTTAAATAGCACTGTTAAAAATGTACTGTTTAATTTGTGCTTGAAACTCCCTCTGTCATTAATCTCATAATTTTTTTAATGTCAAAAGCATTATTATTTAAAAATAACATATGTTTCTTTTTTAAGTGAACATTTTAAGGAAGGAGAGTTATAGTCTTACACAAAAAAGGAGTTTGAAATTAGCATCTGCCGAAACTAAACGTGAATTGGGCAATTTTTCTAACCGTATTGCGCTTAATTGCATTCCCGGTGCAGTTATCGATGACGCAACAATACATCTTATACGGGACGACGCGCCGTTTTTAATCAGATATCAAATTAATGTCAAAATCATTATTATGTTATTTATCTCATAATTTTTTTAATGTCAAAATCATTATTATGTTATTTATTTCAAATTTTTTTTAATGTCAAAATCATTATTTTACTATTTATCTCGTAATTTTTTAATGTCAAAATCATTAGTGTGTTATTTATCTAATAATTTTTTATTGTCAAAATCATTATTACGTTATTAATCTCATAATTTTTAATGTCAAAATCATTATTATTTAAAAATTGCAAATGTTACTTTTATTTTTTTTAAAGTGAGCCTTTTAAGGAAGAAGAGTTATAGTCTTACACAAAAAATGAGTTAGAATTTAGCATCTGTCGAAAGTAAACGTTAATTGTACAAGTTTCCTAACCATATTGCGCTTAATTGCATTCCCGGAGCAGTTATCGATGGCACAACAATACATCTTTTACGGGACGACGCGCCGTTTTTAATCAGATATCCCGAGGAGACTGAAATAGCAGACTGCATAATTATTTGTTTTCAAAATCAAGGTTGATTTATAGTTCAGTTTCTAGCAATCCTTCGCTGTTGTTGTTGGGTCGTACCCCTCATATAATTAGCAATTCACCCAAATGCAATCTGTTTTATGCATAACGGCCCACCGGGGACCTTTTGAAACTCATAAGCGACTGCTGAGGTATTTTATTTTTCCCCAAATTCTTCAGTCTTTATCCTGGTTTAGAACTGCTAGTGATAAATCACGAAAATTTTCGCAAGTAGGGATCTTTCTTTTTCCCTACTTCCTCGTGAGCATTTTTCTTCCTGGGTTCTCTTTCTTCACGAATAGGTTTTGTTTATATATGAATATTGCTGCCTTGAGAGTCTGATGGAAGTTCTTCTTCCTTCTTTAAAGAGGGGTAATTTTTCACGAGACATGATATCATATTCTTGGAATATTTTGTCATGTCCTGTTGAATGCAGATTGTGAAAGTATGAAACAGAAAAAAAATTTTTAGTCTGCAAACTAATATCATCGTTACCAATTTTTTACGTGCTTTTTTTTTGCGCTAAACGAAATAAATGTGTTTCTAAATAATGCAATAAAATGCAATTTTTACTAAGTAATGTATTAAAATGTGATTCTTACAAAATAATGCATTAAAATGTGATTCTTTCTAAGTAATGCAATACAATGCATAAGCCTTTTTGGATCAACAGAAAAATGATGAACAAACATTTTAGGTGTGAATATAAAAAAAAAAAAATCATTTGACTAATCATTATTGCGTTTGGTTCCTTCAAAAAGCATACCAAATACTAAAACACTTATTAAATTAATGCAAAAATTACTTATGAAATTCATCTGATTTTTATTGTAAATATATATATATATGTACTAAATAATTTTTTTTGTGTACCTAGGGCTTTTACAAATTTATTTATCTATTTCATATGGACACGACAAAGTAATTATCCGATCTATTCTTACCATATTTTATTACTCAAAATCACCGAATCAACGCATAACTGTGATACTATAGTGATAGGCAATTCAGAACGAAGTCTAAGCTCACTACGTTGTCTAACCTAGAATTGTTCATAAAGAAATATGTTCAGAATTCTTTTATAAACTCTTATTTATAATCCTTTAAAAAAGTAACTTTTCCACACACATTATATTAAATAAACAGTATTAAAATAGCTAAATATTTTGGTAAATAATGTATTGCTATTTATTGTTATAATTGGTGCTGGAAACTCCTCTTGATATTTGTCTCACAATTTTTTGAATATCAAAAGCATTATTATTTAAAAATAGCATATATTTCTTTTGTAAGTGAAAATTTTAAGGAAGGGGAATTATAGTCTTACACAAAAATGAGTTTGAATTTAGCATCTGTCGAAACTAAACGTTAATTGTACAAGTTTTCTAACCACATTGCGCTTAATTGCATTCCCGGAGCAGTTATCGACGACACAACAATACATCTTTTACGGAACGAACGCGCCGTTTTTAATCAGATATCCCGAGGAGACTGAAATAGCAGACTGCATAATTATCGCGAGTTTCCATTTGTTTTCAAAATCAAGGTTGATTTATAGTTTGGTTTCTAGCAATCCTTTGCAGTTGTTGTTGGGTCGTACCCCTCACATAATTAGAAATTCAGCCAAAATGAAATCTGTTTTATGCGCACAAAAGGCAAATACGGCATAACGGCCCACCGGGCACCTTTGAAACTCATAAATGACTGCTGAGGTATTTTATTTTTCCCCAAATTCTTCACTCTTTATCGCGGTATAGAACTGCTAGGGATAAATCACGAAATTTTTCGCAAGTAGGGATCTTTCTTTTTCCCTACTTCCTCGTGAGCATTTTTCTTCCTGGGTTCTCTTTCTTCAAGGGTAGGTTTTGTTTATATATGAATATTACTGCCTTGAGAGTCTGATGGAAGTTTTTCTCCCTTCTTTAAAGAGGGGTAATTTTTCACGAGACATGATATCATATTCTTGGAATATTTTGCCATGCCCTGTTGAATGCAGATGTGAAAGTATGAAACAGAAAAAAAATTTTTTTTTTTAGTCTGAAAACTAGTATCATTGTTACCAATTTTTTACGTGCTTTTCAAATGTATTTCTTGTGAAGAATATGAAAGAGAATGAGAATTTTTTTTAAAGGAAATTTTAATGGAACAACGTAATTATCAAATTTCATGTCTATGTATGTTCGGTTTCAAACATTGTACAGTATACCATTATTTGACGTAGTTTAAATATAATGGACATTAAAATTGAAAAGATAACTAAAATTTGTAATATCAATAAATATTCCAGTATGTTTAAAGAATACATATTCTGTTTTCTTATATGAAATAAATATGTTGTATAAACATAGGAAGATAAAATTTCAATTTAATGTATGTTTGCTTTTGTTAATCCAGGAAATAGTTTATATATTAATTTCTTTAAAAATCTACAAAAATTACAAGATAAAAAATACATTTATAATAACAAAGAGCATAAATAAAAATTAAGTAATTTTTAAGTTTAAAAAAAGGATAATTAAGTTTAAAATTCCATACTTAATTAAATGAAAGTTAATAAAAATAATTAAATAAATTACTTAATTAAATTATGATATAAAAATACATTTATAACAGTAACAAATGTAAATACCATTATTTGACATAGTTGGCTTTTTTTAAATATAAGGGACATTAAAATAAAATAGATAATTGAAATTTGTAATAACAATAAATATTCCCGTTTGTTTAAAGAATACATTTTCTATTTCTCTATATGTGATAAATATATGGTACAAAAACAGGAAAAAAAATTTCTAATCAATATAGGTTCTGTTTTATTAATATGAATTATAGTTTTGTGCACTACAAAAATGTGCACGACATAAAAAATGTATTTATAATAGTAATAAGCATAAATAAAAATTAAATTAATTTTAAGTTTAAAGAAAGAATAATTAAGTTAAAAATTTCGTACTTAATTAAATGAATGTTCTATTCACTGAGCCATATTCTCGGATTTTTATCTTTATGCTATTGCCATTGTGAGTTTCGTTAAATTTATGATTAAATAAAAGCTGCATTTTCTTCCAGAATCATTTTATACATAAAAAAAAACTTTATTTTCTCTTAAAACATTTTTCAGTCATTTTCTTATATGTTTTTAAAAATTACAAAATTAAAAAAATAATTAAGTTTTTAAGCAATTTAAGATTTGTGAAATAATTAAATTCATTATAATTATATTAAATTAAATTAAACTGCGCTGAAAAAAATTTAAAATGCAAACAATATCTATTGCTTAAATTTTAATAAAATCGGCTTAACTATTTCTATATTATTACATATATGTGAAATGTAGTAATAATAATACATATGTAGTAATGTATATGTAGTAATAATATTACATATATGTGAAATGTAGTTCAATAAATAACTTTTTCTTGACAAAAATATAGGAAAATTGGAAATTTTATTTTTATGGGGTTTTTTTTTTTCACAATATATACTGTCTGAAGAACCGGTCATTATTTAAGAAGATGTCTTAATTTTAAAACCTGCACAAATAATTATCAAAGAATAAACATTTTTATTTTGCATTTAGAACTTTTTTAGAGTATGTATAAGTTACAAATAAAATAATTTTTTCCAAATAGTCAAATTACTATGTATTCCAAAAAAATATTGCTAATGAGATTCTGATAAATTTTACAAAACATAATTCAAAAATTTTCTAAATAATAAATGGAAAATGATAATTTTTTCAATCTTGGCACCTCAGAATTTCAATTATCTGTTGTATGTGAAGATAAAGGACGAAATTTGTGATTATTTAATATTTTGCAAATACTGTTTTTGTTTGTTTGTTGTTTCTTATCCCACTTGGTTGGCCAAGCCCACGAGCCCATACGTGCTCATGATTGAAGGGGAAGGAAGCAGCTTCTGTTGTGATGCAACACCCGTAGGTAGAAGCCTGACTTTTGCTCCGTGACGCTCTTACAGTCATAGGAGACCGGGACCTACGGCTTAAAGTGGATTCCGAACCACTACAAAACATCCATGGCACCGCCGGGATTCGAACCCAAAACCTGTGGCACCGAGCGCCAGAGCGCTAGACACTCGGCCATTCAGGTCCCAAATTTGGCAACGGCACGCGGTGTTCCCAGGTGGTCACCCACCCAAGTACTGACCACGCCCAATGATGCTTCACTTCGGTGATCTAACGAGAACCGGTCTATTCAGCATGGTATGGCCGTTGGCTTTGCAAATACTAATGTATAAATATAATTTTCCTGCACGTTAGGGGTGTTCTAATGATAATTCTTCACGTTAAATAATCACGATATTTTTTCATTGAAGTAAAAGTGATCTTCTGAAGTTGTTGTTACCAATCGCCTTGAAGCAGGAAAGCTGCGCCATGTCCAAAAGACCCTGCTGCAAAAGAGAATCACATACATCATCCTGCTCAATCGACAGATGATTCAAAGAGGCGCCAATACAATCAAGAAGATTCGCGAAAGTGGCAGGAAGGGGACAAGCACGAGGAGGAAAAATCCTCTCCCCTTCAAAAAATTTTATGTATCGAAAATTACAATTTCTAAATCTAGCATGGCCATTTGGAGAGATCTAGTCTCTCACTATGAAGAGACAGGCCTGGACACTTAATATTGAATCAGCTGTTCAGAATAGGAAATTCTAAACGGTGGGAACACTTTTGTAAATGCAACTGAAACGTTTCAGAACAGTCCAATATTTAAGAACATTATAGTCCCTCCTTTGGATTGAAAGATTTTATTGAAAGAAGCGATTCCCCATATGCTGACCCTGGTGATTTTCATTACAATGTCAGAAAGAGTTAATGCTGTGTGACCTAAATGTTAACACCATCGGAAAGGGATAAACATTCCGTAGCAGCTTTGTTGACTAGCTGACATATAAAAATACCTCAAAGTTGAACAAAATGATTTTTTGAAGGTCAAAGTTCTCTAATTGTAATGTTAGATCATGTTATTTATATTCTACTATAATGCTTTTGTTTTGTATTCCTATGAACAGAAGAAAATATTAGCACAGAAGAAATGTGACAAAATCTCTATTAGTTAAAACTAGTACTTAACTATCATAAAGCCAATTCCTAAATTGTTTTCTGAACTTAACAAAAACTGTAGGTAGTCATTTCTGAAAAATTAATGTTATGTGCCAAAATTGATTGTTTCACATTTCGAAAATATGGCTATCTTTTCTGAAAAGGCGTACTTTTCATTTTCAAAATAAATAAGCTCAGGCGATTCAAAAGGATACCAGCAGACAATGATAAAATAAAACATACAGGTTAGACATACATTAGGATATATAGGTTAAATACACAAACCATTCACAGGTTTCATGATAAAAGGTATCCCAATTAGAAGTTGCTTTTGCTTCCACAAGTTTTCTTTTCGAATGCAATACAGGTCAAAATATCTGGTTTATGGTTATTGCTTATTATTTACGAATTTGTCTAATAGATATTTCAATAATATTGATTGTCGTATCAAGGACATTAATCCTATTTTCACATATATGTGTCATAGTTTTTAATTTGGGTCATAATAACGTGCAACATATCTTCAATATATAACTTATTTCTTAACCTTGAGTTTTTGGTTGCTGCTTATTGCAAGAGATCTATCTCCATTTAAACATGTACAGAATTAAATGATACGACAACTGCCTGGAATGCTCATACTCCATGCAGCCCAGGTCGATCTGTAAATGTGCATTGGATCTTCAAAACTCTACTTTATCGCTATTTCATTTCGTGTTACATTGAATAAAAATCTATAAATCAGTGTAGCAACACCAATTTTGGAATTTTTCGCATAAGATAAATATATACAGATGTAATAATTTAAATATTTAAATTTTTTATCGACCATTTTCGATATTTTTTATATTTTGGAATTTTCGACATTTTTTAAATTTATGATTATAATTTGAATTCTTATAAAATGCTACGAATGAGAAAAAAATGATAATTCAAATTAAAATACGGAAAACATTTCTCTATCTTTAGAATTCGTTCTTGATATCGCATTTAAGATTTGTGTATCAAATAATTTATATATTGTAATACAAATTAAAATTACAGAATTCTAAATTGTGTTGTGCTTTGAAAAGTGATATTCTTTTATCAAAAGCTCAAAATATCAACTCCTAAACATTTCAGAGAATTTCATTTGACACTTTGTATAGATATAGTAACAATTGATTAATCTTAGGAGTTTTGTAAAGGTTTCCTGTCTAAAAGTAAATAACTCGTGAATTGCCCTTTCTTCGAATGTCTCATATTCGCTGTAGTTATAGGTTTTCGTGATTCTCAAAATAGATTATTTTTCGATTCTTCAAGTATGAGTGTTACATGTTTCAGTGGTCTTACAAATTGTTCGTTGTTCTTAAAAAATTTAATATAAATGTCATAGTTATTAAAATTACGTTTTATATTAGAGGTTAGAGGTATTAAAAGTTAAAGGTAAACACAAAGACCAAAAGTAATATAAGTATTCCTAATAGTAAAAAGAAAGGAATATATATTTTTTAAGATGATAAAAGATCTTTTGATTGAGAAAATTTTGTACAAAATATTTTATTATATTGATATTTTGATCGTATATATTATAATATTTGAAAGTTTAATTGTATATTTAAAAAAAATTCAATATCGTTTAGTTTTAGAAATTTAAAGTAATTGGGCAACTTTATGTTTTTTTTAAAACCTATTTATTCCTTTTGGTTCAACTATATTCTAACAACTAAAATTTACTTATTTGAAATTGGTTAAAGATGTGGTTTCTTCTGAATAATTTTGACTAAAGCATCTGAATATTATTGCAGAAATAAAATGTATGTATGTTTAATACTCTAAAGACATACTAAACTTCAATAGGCCTATGTATCTTAAAATTCAAGAATAAAAAAATATATTTTTTTTGTAATTCTAAATTTTATTAAGGGAATATTGAATAATTTTTCAGGTTTGATAAGGAAACCATATCAAGAGATACTAAAGTTATTTTTGTTGAACATTGGTGGGCCTTTTGTTCTACTTATATACCACAAACAGCCCACCAATGTGCACTGAGGGAAAGACATTACCTTTAGAAGAACTTCTAGGGGTGACTGCCCCGTAATGTGTGGTATGAAAGAAAATTAGGAAAGCTCCCACCAACAAACCTGATTATTACGCGAGACTCTGTACATATTGTCACAATCACCAACGTACCATTTCTGCACTGACGCCATCAGCTGCTTCGAACTTTAGCCCTCTCGCTCACTAGCTGGGCATGGCTCATTGGTTGGGTGATATCACATTTGTGCATAATATTTCTTCTAAAATTAGGCTTAAAATTTGAACCACAAAATTAAAATCTAAAATTTTGTTAACTATGTAATAGCTGCTTGCTACTAAATATTACTATTTTATTTCAAAAAAAATAATAGTTATCCTTTCCTCATGTAACAGTTCTGACTACACAAAATACTCTATAAAAGTCAATTTTCATCAAATCTAATATTTTTTATTCTGAAATTTATTTTAGTTGCATATGTATTTTATAAGTGTGGGAACAACATTTTTTTTTTTTCAACCATGCCATTCGTTGCGATTCTAATAATTTATTTAAGAGATTTCATTGTTTTATTTCATACTTAACTTGGTATATTATTATTGAAGAAATAGTTTGATTCTTCACTGTCTCTTTTTACCTCTTAATAGAGAAACATTTAGACTCCAACTGACAATTTTTCAAAATCAATAAAATGCAAAATTACTTTTATTTTTTAATTCAGGTTTTTTTATACATGGCAATTTTTATAATACTAAATGTGAATTTTATCACGTGAGATTGAGATAAAAAAATATATAAACAATTATTCTCTTTGCGAACGAGAGAAATGACCACAGAAACATTTTGAGAAAAAAAATTGGGAAAACATCGATTTTAGTTGATTATGGTATTTTTATATAATTTCTAGTCAATTACGAAAGTAAAACATAAATATGCTTTAAAAAAATAATCAGTTGAAATTCAATAACTTTCTTTCGTTTACAATAGCAGCTAGTCTAAAACTTACAAAAAACAGTTAGTCTTAAAATTTTGTCTTTAGATTTTTGAACAATTTGTTTATATAACCCTTCATAATTAGAATTTGAATATCAAATAGTTTATAAAATAATTGTTATAATAATAGATATAATAAGAATAATCAGAAGCTCAGAGATAAGCCAAAAATAAAAAGCAAGTAAAATTCCAGATTTTTATAAGTAAATAGTTAAAGATGGATAGATCGATTTTTTCACAGAAAAAGTTAACGGATGATAAATAGATTGATCAGTTGTTGAAATTTGACAGCTTCTATATGAGATACTTCATGCTCTGAGTGAAACATGGTTTGAGTCCTTGAGAATTAATGTTTCAAGGCAATAAAAAATAAGCAACAATTAAGAAACTAAGTAATAGTTAAGTAAAATAACAGTCAGCGGAAAATCAACGTAGCCATTACATACTTTTATTCGATGGAGTTGATGGCTGGCCATAAGTACTCGCAGTTTATCAACGTTATCATTCATTGTTATATTGTTTTCTGACATCGTTGTATTGTTTTCTAACGTTTGTTATATATAAACATAAATTAAAGTTCTACCAAACTTTAAAGTTTATTTTTTTAAGCCAGTTAAACAGAAATTTTTTGAAAAATTGTAAACTGGCATTTGTATATAGTTCAGAATTATAATTACAATACAAAATGAATTCCTTTAATAAAAATGTTTTACTAAAAATTGTTTTAAAATACTTAATGCAAGATTTACTTAGAATATTAGAAGAATTCTTTAGATTTAAAATTTAACAATTTATTTTATTTTACTGCATCATATCAAAGAAAATACACTATGCAATTAATTTTCATATTGACATGATAAAAATAATAACATATTAACACGCTAAAAATATTTCATAATTAAAATAATACTTATCTTAAATAAGAAATATTTTTAGCTTGTTATTTCTTTAGAATTCATATTAAATAAATAATTACTTAGTTGCACTTACTAAAAAAAATATATTTAGTATGTTGAAACTATGATGTGCATAATTTAAATCATCAAATTAAAACAGATTCAAAATTAAAATTTGTTTTTAAATTAATTTTACTCATTAATTAAAAGTCTAAGTTCTTGACATCCTTCAAATGGAGCTGACTTTTTCTCGTTTCATCTTTGAATTCGTAAATTATTGAATTTTAATTAAAATTCTCAACACTTAACTTGTAATCCTATAATAAATAATGAATCCAAAAACAAAATAAAGATTTTAATTTCACACATGCATATAAATGTATATCATCTTCGAAAAATCTATTGTTACAAGTCAGGCATACAAAGAAACACATATCATCAATTTCCTATGATACTACATTGATTACTTTAATGAATTTGGTGAATCTCCGCACGCCTTCCTTTCCGCTACAAGCAATTTCATTAAATTAAACGCGACGATTTTAAATGCTGTGGCTGTCACCGTGACTGTCAGGGACGTTGAAGGCCCTCGAAATCTTGGTTGCAAAAGCCTTCTTTTGTTTCCACTTCGGCAAAGAGTTGAAAGGTTTGATTTATGGAAAGCTCTAAACTTACAATTTTCGGGAGTTCTCAGCGACAGCTGATCCTGATACTCCTGACGCGGAAGGAGGAATTCCCGGAGGAGATCAAGGAAATGGAGTTACAATAAAGAGAAACAATTTTCCAAAAATTTTCGTTATGAGAAGCTGAGGATTCTTAAGATCCTCATGGGAGTTGAAGACGCGAAATTTGTTGGGTAGTTACTATTTTAAGATGGTACGTGTTGATGTACAGAACACATGTCTGTATTTTTTTTGTGTGTGTGCTTCTTTAAAAGTTTTTTAAATATACTTGCTACACAAAACTTATTTAAGCATCTTAAGATATTTGCGCTGTACTTATTACATAAGCAATTCATAAATTGCTGGACCCATTGCATTAGAAAAAAATATTGTAAGATAAAAATAAGTAGTGTTTATCAGCTGAAAACATGAGGGATTTCGCTAAACTTCGACATTACAGACATTTCTATATTGACTTTATACGAATTACAAAACAACCACTTCTCCTTATATTTATAAAACTCACACAGCCGAAGGACAATGTGTAAAGAGCACGAGATACAAAAGAGGTTTAGATAAAACAGGTGGATAATAATAAAGGACTCTTTTTTAATAATAAGGAACTCTAGAATCCTAATTCGACAGGATTTTTCCTTTGAAAGTTTAATAAAACTGAGAATACAATATTTAACAATTGACAATTGTGAATTTTGGAGTTTAAGTACGTAATAATGACTGTGGCGTTTTATTAAAATTCGCTGGTATAAACATCTATACGGTAAGTTCATAGGAAATTAAAAAGCATATGAAGTTTTCATGAAATACAAAGGAAAATGATTATCTCACACGATCTACAAATCAAACATTGCTCACTGCATTCACAAAACTCGCAATTCTGAAGCATAGCATAATAAATGAACACGAACATTCGGTTACAAAAATGAGTTGCATAGAAAATGGAAATCATTGCAAATACTAAAAGACTCATCTAAACACATAACTGGATTTTTCCTTCGTAGTTTGGATAGAAATCGAGTTTACAAGCACTTATGAACGTAAAATGTTTCCAAACTGTCGTATTGAGTTATTCTACATTGAGATTACATTAGATCCAATG
Organism: Caerostris darwini; assembly: GCA_021605075.1. NCBI lineage: Eukaryota > Metazoa > Arthropoda > Arachnida > Araneae > Araneidae > Caerostris > Caerostris darwini. The sequence goes on along the minus strand of BPLQ01013943.1, from coordinate 5,943 downwards.
CAATCATTGATCTTATTGTATTCCTAACTCTCGAAATATTAGTCGAACAACATGAAATTGAATGCAGTGTTTGATACGTATGAGTTGCGAAGGGAGATACAGAAAATTGAAAATGTATGAAAATAATAATATAATATTGTAAAGGAGTTATCCAGAGACATCACTCGACTGTGTTTTTCTAGCGGATTTCGTACATTTTGGATTGCCTTTATAGCATTTATAACAGCAAAATATTAGAGAACGATATGAAAGTGAGTGAGTGTCGACTTGAAAGTGTTGATATTGTGTAAGTTATAAATGAAATTCAAAGGAAAAAAGTGCCAGATTGTAATGGGGTTATCCTAAGATACCAATGAATTTGGAGCTTTATTTAATTCTTCTGTATCTTATTTATTCTGTATGTATATTGCCTTTTTTATTAAATTTATAACATGAAAAATGTTAGATGAGTTTTAAAAGTAATAAATTCTTTAACTTATAAAGTAATATTTAAAAAAAAATTAAACGAGTTTTTGTCTTTTCTTTAATTGCATTTTTGTAGCTTGTCATTGTAAACAGGATACGTTCTATATCAATATAAATCTTTTTAATAATAAATTTTTTATGTTATTCAAAGTCGTTTAATATTAAAATAAAATATTTCTAGTCTTTAATGAATATATTAAATTTAATTAAGATTTCAAATTATCTGAAATTGTAAGGACTAATTTTATTATTAACATTTTTATAATAATTCAGTTAAAAATTTAAAAAAAAGGTATTTCTTTACTTTGTTTTAAAACGTTATGAACTTATTTGGGAAAAAATATTACAATATAAGATTTACATTTGAAATTATTGTTCGTTTTGTCCAAATTCTCTTAAAACTTAAAATTCTTTTTCACCAACAAGCAGATATTGTCATGCTTTGCCATCATACAAAACATGAAGAATTTTCAATTATGGAAATTTGTGCAAAATTAAATGTTTGAGATTTTAAATATTTCTTCTTAAATAATATCAATTGGCTAAATAAAGAGACATTATTATCCAAGACATACTAATAATTTGCTTCTCACCTTTAATCAGCATTTATTTTTAAGAATATAAAATACAGTAAATTTTCTATCTTATCTTTTTTAAAATTACTTATTAAATAACATAAGTCAATTTTTAAATGCTCAGCATCTAATAGTTTAAGAATCTGATGACAATAAAAATAAAAATTTTATTTAAATTAAAAAATAATAAATACACATTTTATCCTAAATTTTTGCTACGAATTTTTAAAATGATATAATAAATTCGGAGAAGAAAAATAAGTTTTATATTTTTAAGTTATGCTGCTATATACACACCTAAACACATGCATCTTTATATGTAGAGGTAAAGAAAAAAAAAACCTGAAGATTTTTAGATACATTTAACAGGTAGTTGAAACAGAACAATCTTTATATTTCAGCCATTGTCACAATAAAATGTATGTAGAGAAATATTTTGAAAGATCAAAATAATGAAAAGTACATTACGTAGTAAAACATCAAATTACCATGAAAGGTAATTTAACAACAGTGAGTTATTTTCCTGCGGTGTTTCGTTGAGTAGCAACTTTCCAGTTTGAGTCGCACTAGAGTGCTCAAGTGCGCCTTCATTAATAATATACAGTGAGAGAGGCAATAGTTTCGTCTTTGTTAGGTAGTGTCTTAACTGTGTTATTTTACCTTATTTGCTTCACGTAATTTGCAAATTTTACTTCTCTCTGTGTGTGTATGTTAATTAAGATTATTCTTAAGCATACACTTGGGAAACGTAAATGAAACACACTTAGCATCAAATAAGGGATGCAGTTTTATGATAAGGCTTGGTTTTTGGTTATGAAACTCAGCATGAATTCAGTGAGCATAATTAACTTGAAAGAATATTTTCCTATTTTTAAAGTTTTGAATTATAAAAATTATAATTTTGAATAACTTAAAATTATAATTCTACTTTCATTATCATTACGAAGAACAGAGAAAGAAATTCTTGATTACATTTTTAAGGTTAATTTTCATATATACCACCTTTTGAACACTGTAGCATTTTTCTCGAGAGTAGAGCTGTAGCATTATATTCCCAGGTGAGAGGTATGTATATTCTTTAACAAGTACATAATAGCAACTTATCACTCAAAACTGACAACAGAACGCAATGATGGTAGTAGGTATATGCAATCAGTAGTTTGAACTAATGAGAACAACCTGTCAATTAAATCTGATAGCAAATATTCAATAATGATAATGAGACCTCATGAAATTGAGATTGTCTGCGCGACCTTCACAGATCTAAAACATATAAGATCTAAATATAGAATACACCATGAGTTGTTGCGCTTTGATTCGTGATAGACCATGGATTGAGAAAATGTCTACTCCAAAACCAGTGAGGAAGCTGAACTCCCCCCTTGACGGATTTTCTTAAAAGAAGGTTTTGGGAGGAGAAGGAAGAGAGTTCTACAACTAGTTGATAAGAAGGGTTGTCTTTTTTTCTCTGAAGTGATTGTACAAGCCCTTCCGCCCGTTTTCAAAGTGAGCCACTTGCGATTTCGTGTATCACGCAGTGTGATAATTACGATCTGCAGCAGACCACGTGTTTTGAGATTCGCCGTAGACTGATTACTCTGAAACTTCCGTCCTTGTATATATTAATTTACATTTTTAATTTTCATTTCTTGTGTAAATAGAGTTTTGTTTGTTTGTAAATAAAAATTAAAATGCTCCCATAAACCAGAAAATGGCATTCTTCATGAAATCGTTATAGGTTTATTATAGGCCGAGACGTTGCAATACATTTCAAATTTTGAATTATAAATATTGTACATTTTTTATTGTAAATAGTTTTGAAATACAATTAAGTTAGTTTCTGTAGTCACCATGATGAAAAAAGAAAAAGAAAATTATTGATTAAGATAATTTTAAATTATGAGAATAAAGTTTAAAAATATTACATAGATATTAAATTATATTAATATAATAGTACGTCTTTAATTCTACATAAGTAGCTATATACTACTGCGCCCAAAAAGTAAGACCAATTTTTTTTTCAAAAACCTCTCTCAAGTTGAATCTCTCTTCAATCGACTCCTAACGGTATCCTCAGAGTGGTCTTTTGAGTTTAGGAATAGCCAGAAGTCGCAAATTCGGTGTGAATATGGTGTTTGTGGAACGATATGGGTTCCATTTTTTTCGAAAAAGTCACGAAGAATCAATGCAGTGCGAGCTGGCGCATTCAGTGCTTTCGGTGAAAATCGAGATTTGATGCGATTGAGGCCCAAAATGTAATTGACCGATACTTTTGAAATTCCAACATCATCAGCAAGGTCACTAATTGTAAATCGACGGTTTTGAAGCACCAAATTCACTCAGTTGAGGTTGATGGTCGTCCAGATGACTCTTCGTCTTCAATGCGATCTCTTGCATTCTTGAACCGTTATACCACTTCTAAACATTTCTTTCCAATATATGAATACCACCGAATGCCTTCTGCAACATTCTATACATTTCCGCAAACAAAATTAGATGCAAGTTTTTTGCTCAATTAATTCAGACATTTCAAAAATTTGCCGGAAACAGTTTTAGTGTCTCACAAAGCCAAGTGTAACTCAAACACTAATGAATATTTTGGGCTTCAAATTTCACACAGATGTCAAGGGCAGTGCCAGCAACCTAAAACAGAAAAAAAAAAAAATTTGCACTAATAAGTCTCGGAATTTTAAATTGAAAATTGGTCTTACGTTTTGGACACAGTAGTAGTTTTTACATCTTTAGCCAAATTATACATGTTTTACTTTGATTAACCTATGCAGAAAAAAACTATCAGCAAATGCCAGAAAGATACCCAAATAAATATTTTAATGAAAAATATGTTCTCTAAATAGCATTAAATGCAATATTACAGATAGATTCGAGCAGATAGAAAGCCGAGTATAATTTTTTGATGACATTTAATATCATTATTTTGATGACATTTTAATATCATCAGTAAGTGTAGTCAACAATAAACATCATCAGATCACCAGATGGCCCCAGACGCAAAGTACTTAACAATTGAAAAATAATGTTTTGCTTTAATTAAAAAATAAACAGTAATTTTTTCACAAATTTTTGTTTCCCACCAGATATAAATAATAATAAATCGAAAGAAAATATATACTATGAAATACACGCATACATTAATCTATTTTTTATGTATAGAACATGGTGTTAATTTTATTGGATAAATGAAAAATTAATAATTGTATTATTATTATTATTATGAGGAAAGGAAATGAGAAATGTATTAAAGTAATTTTGAATCCTAAGAATGGTTTCAAGGATATGTACCATCTTATGCGTGTTTTATTAATGAGGTTATTTATATATATTTTTTATTTTTATATAAAGTACAATGTTTATGTTTACATTTATTTATTTTCATATTAACTACAATTTAAAACATTCACTTTATTTTAAATACAGTCTGAAATCCAAAAAAATTAGAAAGAGTAATCTAAATAAATTGGAGAATTGTATATCCAATTCAATTTAAGATTTATATGTACTATAGAAGACTGTAGAAAAATTGAATTTAGTTAAAATATAATGTAATTTTGCTTCAAGAAGCATATTAATATTACATTCTTTAATCATTTTGATTTGTATTGGAAAGTAAAATTCTGTCTGCCTTTCCTATCAACCTTATACGGAAGAAACTCCTATCAACCTTATACTTCCACAAATATATATTTTTGCACTTTTTTAAAATAAAAATTTAAAAAAATTATTTATTTACATTCATTTAAAGTGAATAAAATGGCTTAAATTTAATTTTGTGTTAAATAACAGGACTGTTTTAAATAACAGGAAATACAAAAGGTTTTACAAAATACACTCATTTTGAATAACTGATTTAAAAGTCAAATCAGGAATAATCTAAATAGAAATTTTATTTCCATTACTCTTTCGTTTTAACTACATAGAGCGAACTAAAACTTATTAATTGTTGACTGCATATCTAACTATTATAATAATGATTACTGTAATATAAAATCTAGTACATAACTTTCTAGAAGTAATTTCTTTCTAAATGCCCAAACAATAGAATATTTTTCTAAACAAACTATAATTACGAATAGAAAAGGTGTTTCTTTGAACTAAAATTCATTATATTAGACATCATCGTCTTTTTTCCGCAATTTGGTCGTAATAATATATTTTAGAATAATTATACATACAACCAAATAATTATCCATGCTCCTTAGCTATTCTAACAATATCTTAATTCAGCCCAGATAGCTATCATAAACAAAGAAACCGTCTGGAAGATTCAAAATCACCCTTCCAGACACAACCTCGCTTTCACCACTTCATATCCAATCACAGAAATGGATCCAGACACTTAGCAAAAACTAATCCCAGATCAGCATCGAAACCAGCCACTCCCAAGAGTTCATTTCCAGGTGACATATTTCTTCAAATTAGTCTCGCACTTTTCTTCCTGCCAGGTCGAAACAGGTCGAAGGGTATTAAAAAAAAAGCACACGCCCAGACTACTGATACCCCCATGATCCCCAAGGTCTTCATCACTTTCAATGCCATTAATCCATCTTCAATTTCCTTCCACTGAAGCTCTGAAGATATTTTTTTTCCTTCTATCTTCCTTTTCCTCCTTCCTGCAGTGATGGAGTTGCCCCGAGACGATAAAACGCGACTTACTTTGGTTGGAAAAATCCCTTTCCTCCCTACTGCCACAGTAGCAGATGAAGGTGAGCTCGAGCCGAAATGCGAATTTAAGCTCATATTCCAAGAATGGCTGTTTTCTCTTCCTTCTTTGGTGCACTCGTATGATATGCCTTTTCTCTTTCAATTTGCTGAATGTGGCCTCGTTATGAATTCTTTTATATTCCAGAAATTTCTGTTTCTATCTGCTTTATAACTGATGGAAGCC
>BPLQ01013941.1:0-102479 GCA_021605075.1 Caerostris darwini | reverse complement strand
ACGTTGTAGACTTATCAAGGACCGACGACATAAAATATTTAAGAAAGTTTATTATCTCATCATGATTAGGATCGCCAGGATTAGTGATTAAAACGCACAGCCTTTGAAAAGTCATCTTGATCGGCTCATCAGTTTTCCCCTGGAGATCTGTTTCTCCTCATACACACTATTTAAGCTGCAAAGGAACAATTATAGACATCTTTCAGATATTCAAACCTACGTGGGACAGCGGAACAACAGATAACACGCCTGATTAGGTTCCCTGTTCGAATCCTGGCTGGCTCGACGTATTCGCATTTAACCTTTATTTTACTCACAATTAAATCATTGTAAGAACCAGTCCTCCGTACCGGGACCTCATTTAAATATTATAGTTTAAAAGCATTAAAAAACATGCTTTTAGAAATGAATGAAACTAAAAAGTAAAAAATTCAAATTAATCAAACTAAGAAGTAAAAAATGAATTAATAGTTTAAAAAAAATAAAAAAACACGCTTTTAGAGTTAATCAAACTAAAAAGTAAAAAATAAATTAATAGTTTAAAAAAACTAAAAAACACGCTTTTAGAGTTAATCAAACTAAAAAGTAAAAAATAATTATTAACATAAGAATAAAATGACTGACATGAAAATGAATGTCACTGCTCTAAAAGCGTGGGGTGCTCTATATCAATAGTTATAATTTTTCACTAGTTTTATTCCGAAATGCAGTGTTGGTTTAAAAATGTCATACAAAGCACCCTATGCTTTTAGAACAGTGACATTCATTTTCTCGTCAGTCATTTTATTCTTATGTTAACAATTATTTTTTACTTTTTAGTTTGATTAACTCTAAAAGCGTGTTTTTTTAAACTATTAATTTATTTTAAAAGACATCGATGGGACTCTTGATCCACAAAACAACGAATGGCCCACTGATAGTGAATGAAAGGAGAGTGTTGTTTCCTGGAGAACATTTTGAGAAATCCTCTAGAAAATGCATAATATACAATTTTAATGATATTTAAAGTAGCTACTGAGCCAATATGGAAAACCATTTTCACGAATTACGGTTTGATGATATTTATTTCAATTAAAACTATATTCTAGTTGAATCATAAACCTTGATATTAAATTTGCACAACATAATTCTTTTTCAATGAAATAGTGAAAAAATATTGTATCGTATGTTTATCGTAACCGTGGTTCCACTTACCGTGTTTCCACCTGTAACCATGTTTCCTCCTACACACTGCAAGAGCGCCCTTTGCGTCATACAGAATAAATCATCAGTAGGCAATTAGACTCTCACTCGAGAGGACGCACGGCGCAACTGGCTCTGAATGACAATCTGTCATTCCCAAAGCTAAAAGTGAAATCATATCCCTAAATCCTTAATTGAATGTTTTTTAAATATGCATGCAGTGTATTAAATACTGTTTATTTTTTTTAATGTAATTATAGTACTTATGCGCGTCCAAAATAAATATTTTCTTGGATGTGATTCTCCATTTGACCACACCTAATCTAGCTGCACAAGCAAACGACGACACATCTACTACATTATTTATCTAATAAAAGTTATTTCATTATCTTATAAACTGGTATATTTTTTAAATAACAAATGAGTGATATATTATTTCAATGACATACATAGTAGCTACTGTGACAATATGGAATACTATTTTCACGACTGATGGTTTGAGAAAACAAGAATTCCAAATAAAAGTATATTCTAGTTGAACCATAAACCAAATAAAAATCATCAATAATATTTTTTGTTTTATTTATAAATCATATATACGTTTTACTAAATATATGGTATATAATATTATATACAATGCGTATATTGCATTATTGCCAATGCCCTTTGTCTGAACTTTATAGATAAATTTAGCTTCAGAATTCCAAAGTTTAATATTAAACATCAAATCAAAAATATACTTTCTTTTATATCTCCGATCCATAATCTTATAATAGTTTGCATTTTTCAAAAGCCTTATTTTTCCACAAAGAACAAACAATGACATCCACAACATTAGACTACTACTACTGTAGAAGAACATTTTTTTTTTTTTTTTACTGAAAATTCCTTCCTTCTTTCTTCGGCCATTTTGAAAAATATAGGATTTTTAATAATTCATAAGGCAGCGAGTGGCAACAGCGGTTAAAGCAGCCTTTATACCCGGATGTAGCCATATTGAAAAGCATTTATTTATCCATCAGCCGGTAGAACTGTCGCGGGATGATAGTTTGGAATTTCGAAAACGACGTTCGATAAAAGATATTCACTATTTAAACCAAAAGCTTTCTTTACCCGAATGCATATAGATTTCTATTTTAAAATTCGGATTATCAGAGGATTTTTGTTTCATATGCGGAATCGCTAACGCATAGAGCAATTTCAAGTTCCATTTCCATTTTAAGCTTTTTATAATGGCTGCTTCATACTGAAAGATGGTATCAAATGCAAATGCTATGCTATGATGTTTGATATAGGTAAATCTCCAATCATAATGCGATATTAATATGAAAATATTTAATATTCGTGTTTCATTTTGGAATTACAACAAGATAGAATGTACCAAAATTTGTTCCTGAATTAATATTTCCAGAAAGGAAATTTTTTCCGAGATATTCTTTTTTATTAATATTAATGTTATTCTTTTTTTTTCTCTCTAAAAAATATTCTTTCTCTTATAAAAAAATCTTTCATTCTTAAAATAAAAGGGATATATCTAATACCGAATGGAATTAAGTAGTTAATAATGAGTATATTTTAAATACCTACTTATTCCAGAAAATTGCATGTAAAAGTAATCAAAGAATGAAGGAATATTTTTCTGAAAAACCGAATAACATTAATATGAATAAAAAAATATAATGGAAAATCTTTCTTTTTTGGGAATATTAATTCGGAAACAAATAAAAAATCTATCACTAACGCATAGAGCAATTACAAGTTACATTTATACATTTTAAGCTTTTTATAATGGCTGTTTCGTACTGCAAGATGGAATCAAATACAAATGCAAGTTATGATGTTTGATATAGGCAAATCTCCAATCATAATGCGATACTAATATGAAAATATTTAATATTTTAGTTTCATTTTAAAATTGTAACTAGACAGAATGTAAAACATTTTTTTTCTGAATTAATATTTCCAGAAAGGAAAGATATTCCATAACATTTTATTTTATTAATATTAATGCTATTCTTTTTTTTTCTAAACCTCATTCCTGCATTCTTTGATTACTTTTGTTATATACAATCTTTCGTTCTTAAAATAAAAAGGATAAATATAAGATCGAATGGAATTAAGTAACTATACTTTAAATAATGAGTAAATTTCAAATACATTTCTATTGCAGATAATTACATATAATGCGTATAAGAGAAGTAATCAAAGAATGAAGAAATATTTATTAAAAAAACCGAATACCATCAATATAAATAAAAAAAAATATGGAACATCTTTTCTTTCTGGTAATATTAATTCAGAAACAAATAAAAAATTTCCATTTCCATTCTAAGCTTTTTGAAATGGCCGCTTCATACTACAAGATGGAATCAAATGCAAATGCAAGCTATGATGTTTGATATAGGTAAATCTCCAATCATAATGCGATATTAATATGAAAATATTTAATATTCGTGTTTCATTTTGGAATTACAACAAAATAGAATGTACAAAATTTGTTTCTGAATTAATATTTCCAGAAAGAAAATATTAATTCAGAAACAAATATATTTAATATATTAAATTTAAAATTAATTCAAAAATAATTCCTTTCTGGAAATATTTTCCATAAAATTTTTTTATTAATATTATTGTTATTCTTTTCCTTCTAAAAATATTCCTTCTTTCTTTGATTACTTCTCTTATATACAATTACGGATTGCTATATCGGACCAAAAGTTCAATACCGGTATTCGGTATTTTTTAGATCTTGATACCGGTTTTAATACCGGTAGTAGAAATAGAAAGAAAACACAGATTTTTTTTTTTTTTTGCCAGTTTTATTAGAGAATGTAAATATCACAAAAAGTCGCTGTCATTTGACTTATAATTTCCTCCAAATTATCTTTTTCAAAATAATCTAAAATCTCTGATGGCTTGGGCTTAGAAACTGTGCTTAAGTTTGTATCCACAGCAATTAGATTATTTCCTCTTTAACAAACTTGTATCATGTTTGGTTTTTAAATGTGTATGGAATCCGCTATACTTCCTCCATTCACTTTAATAATTCTTGGACATTTTTTACATTGTTCCACCCTATTCTTTTCAACATATAAATAATGAAGCCGAACCGAAGTATTATAAACTGATTTTTTTTTATGTTCTTTAAAGTTATTCTTATTCATTATTATGGGGTATTATTTATGAGTATATATATTAGGTTGGGGAAAAAGAAATCCATTATTTTTATATGAACTTCAGGACTTTATTTAACATGCTTCGGATTGTCCGATTTGGGTCAAATATGCACCGTTTTGTTGTATGATTTGTTGCCATTTTAAAGGTAACTTCATAATGCCTCTCTCATAGAAGTCCTGGTCTCTATTTGCAAAAAACTCTAGTAGTCGATTTTCACAATCCTCCCTAGACGCCAATTTTTTATCATTCAAGAAATTTTGCAATGCAAGAAAAAGATGATAATCGCTTGGTGCCAAGTCCGGACTGTATGGCGGATGCATTAAAACTTCCCAACCAAGCTCCCGAAGTTTCTGGCGAGTCACTGTAGATGTGTGTGGCCTAGCGTTGTCCTGGTGGAACACGACACCTCTCCTGTTGGCCAATTCTGGCCGTTTCTGGTCAATCGCTATCTTCAAACGGTCCAGTTGTTGACAGTAGAGATCAGAATTTAGCGTTTGGCCATATGGAAGCAACTCATAATAAATAATCCCCTTCCAGTCCCACCAAATGCATAACAGAACCTTCCTGGCCGTTAGTCCTGGTTTGGCCACCGTTTGAGGTGCTTCACCGCTCTTTGACCACGATCGTTTTCGCACAGGGTTATCGTATGTGATCCATTTCTCATCTCCAGTCACCATCCGTTTAAGAAATGGGTCTATCTCATTCCGTTTGGCCAAGGCTTCGCAGATGGAAGTTCGATCCATCATGTTTTTTTCTGTTAATTGGTGTGGCACCCAAACATCGAGCTTCTTTTTGAATCCAGATTTGTGTAAATGGTTTAAAACTGTTTTATGGTCGATTTTTAGCTCCTGGGCGATGTTACGACTACTAACATGCCGGTCAACTTCGATCATTTCTCCGATTTTATCGACATTTTCGACGACCGGCCTACCTGTTCGAGGTGCATCTTTAACATCAAAAATTTCTGAACGGAATCTACGAAACCAAAATTGCACATAATTGGCTGTTACAGTATCGGAACCATAAACACCATTCACAATTTTAGCCGCCTGGCTTGCATTTTCGCCTTTGTCAAAGAAAAACTGTAAAATGTACCGAATTTTCTCTTTGTTCACTTCCATTTTTAACACCCTGTAACTCCCAACTGAATGGACCAAACAAAAAACAGAAAAAGAATTATTTTAGTACGAAGTGCCACCTTTCTAACGAGCATAAATCTTAAATTGTTTAATTGATACTTTACGTGATATCGATCACTACAGCCATCTATCGAAAAAATAATGGATTTCTTTTTCCCCAACCTAATATAATAAACATGAAAAATATTTTGAGCTCTAAAGTATGATATGCAAATACAATGTTAATAACAAATTCACCAATTTAAAAATCATCGAAATGTTACACACTTTCTTCATAACTACAACCTTGTTTCCCCAGATAAGAATTTCTAGTTTTCAGATAAGAATTCACAGATAAGAATGTGACACATAAGAATTCTAAATTTCTAGTTAATACCGAAAAACGGTATTTAAAAAATTGTACAAATGGCTGAAAATACCGGTATTCGGCATCCCGGTATTGCAATCCCTATATACAATATTTCATTCTTAAAATAAAATGAATAAATATAAGATAGAATGTAATTAAGTACCTATATTTCAAATATCTTTCTATTGCAGATAACTTCATACTTCTAGAATGCAAGCTGTGATGTTTGATATAGATAAATCTCCAATCATAATGCTATATTTATGTGAAAATATTTAATATTCTTGTTACATTTTAGAATTGTAACGAGATAGGATGTGCAAAGTTTGTTTCTGAATTAATATTCCAAAATGGTAATATTTTGCAAAACATTTTTTTTATTAATATTAGTGTTATTCTTTTTCTTATAAAAAATATTCCTTCATTCGATTAATTCTCTAAGATACAATATTTCGTTCTTAAAATAAAAGGAATAAATATAAGATCAAATGGAATTAAGTAGCTATATTTTAAATAATGATAATATTTCAAATAACTATCTATTTATTTTCAGGAATTTTTTGATATTTTAATTAAAAGATTATGCAATGCATTGTACAACAAAGCATTTACATCTGGCGGAAATCTTGAAACAGAACATAGATATTTTTCTTCCTAAAACTATATAATTTTTATCTTCTTTCTTTTTTTTTTTTTTATTTTACTTTATTTCAACAAAATTTATATATTAAAACAATACAGAAACATTTAATCATTTAAGAATTTTTTATCTATTATATATTTTATATATTATATATATTACTCTCGTTGAGCTTATAATGCATGGGAATTTATAAAAGAATTGTGACATTAGCACTTGTTGTACATGTAAAATAAGTTTAATACCTGGAGTGGGGAAGGTTACTAGCGTCTAATGATGTAAAAAATTGTTATTAAAAGTGTGTATATTGTTTAAAAATTTGTAAATGTTAAAATTCAAAATAAAAACCCAATACATTTAGCAATTTCTTTTAATTTTGTTGTTATTTATTTTCCCACTTCGTAGGCAGCAACATCTAGACTAAGTCAAGAACCCATGTGGCAGCTTCTGTTGTGGTGGAGCACCCGCAGATAGAAGTCAGTCTTGTCTCCGTAACGCTCTCTTTTTTACGGGGTAGGGTTGCCATCCGTACACGCAACAGTCATAATAGACGGGACCTTACGGCTTAAAGTGGATTCCGAACCAATAAAAGCATTCTCGACACTGCCGGAATTCCAACTTGAAACTTGTGGCGCCAAACGCCAGAGCGCTAGTCACTCGACCATTAGGCCTTTTTTTTAGCTCTCTTAGTCGTAAAACTAAACAACAGCCAATTTTATGTCATTTTTCTCTCTCCAGATATTCATCATCTTATTTGGATGGATTGGATTTGGATTTTTATTAATATGTGCACTTAAATATTGAACAATTATATTTAATATGTATTAAACGTATGTATTAACGTAACGTGGGTATTAAGCGCATGTATTAACGTAACGTCTATATTAAGCGCATGTATTAATGTAATGTTTGTATTAAGCGCATGTATGTATTAAAGTTGCCTGTGTATTAAACGTATGTATTAACATAACGTCTGTATTAAGCGCATGTATTAACGTAACGTGTGTATTAAGCGCATGTAGTATTAACGTAACGTGTATTAACATAACGTCTAAAGTAACGTGTGATGCCATATGTATTAAGCGCATGTATTAACGTCTGTATTAAGCGCATGTATGTATTAACGTAACGTGTGTATTAAGCGCATGTATGTATTAAAGTGACGTGTGTATTAAGCGCATGTATTAATGTAACGTGTGTATTAAGAGCATGTATGTATTAAAAATATGTATTAAACGTAGTTCATAATTTGATATTGAGTTTAATACTACAGCTCACATATCATCAAAAAGATTTGAGTTACCAAACTTTGAAAAAAAAGTATCTTTTAAACTGTCGACACCCTTTCTCAGCAATTATGATTAGAACGAGGCGACATTCCGTTTCCGAAATTCTTCGAAGGCATTCTGGCCTCGAAACTATTCTTCCTTTCGAATGGCAACAGTTGAAAGGGGATCCGGCCGGAATCAATTCTGGCGGAGCGATCCGTCACGGAAGTAATTGCGAGATTCCTCTCGGCCGGACAATTACTCTCCCGTCGATGTCCGGCACTTTTTCACTTCCTTCCCTTAATGGGTTGCAGACCGGATATCATGGTCATCGGAAAGAAGTAATCTTCTCTCTGTCTCCTTTGCATTGACCAATTTTAAAATAATGCACCGATGTTTAAATCTTGCTAGATAATCATAATTGCGAGTGGTTTGAAATAAGTGATCGGCTCTGTTCCTCGTATATTACTAATTTAAAATAATGCATGGAAATTTAATCCTACACCATAATTATAATTTCAAAGCAGATAATAATTATCGGGTAAAATTAGTCGGTTTTGTTCCTTCTGCATTATAAATTTTGGACAACTTTCACAACAGGACACAATATAAGGATACAATATAACAGGATTAAATCAATGAGACACTATAACAGGATTACAACAGGATTAAATCAATGAGACACTATAACAGGATTACAACAGGATTAAATCAATGAGACAATATAACAGGATTACAACAGGATTAAATCAATGAGACACAATATAACAGGATTGAATCAATGAGACACTATAACAGGATTACAACAGGATTAAATCAATGAGACACAATATAACAGGATTAAACTAACAGGACACAATATAACAAGATTAAACTAACAGGACACAATATAACAGGATTAAACTAACAGGACACAATATAACAGGATTAAATCAAGACACAATATAACAGGGTTAAATCAATGGGACACAATATAACAGAATTAAATCAATGAGACACAATATAACATGATTAAATCAATGAGACACAATATAACAGGATTAAACTTTCATAATCCTAATTCCAGGTCAGATAATGATCATCGGATAAAAAAAAATCAATCTGTCCTTTCTTCATTACCAATTTTGAAACAACGCATGCAAATTTAACCCTGTTACATAGTCATAATTGTAGTCTAGATTATGATAATTGAAAAGAAGTGATCCACTCAATTCTTTCCGCATTACCAATTTTAAAATCATACGATACGTTTTAATCATGCTTCATAATCGTATTTGCAGGTCATACGGTGATCATAGGAAAAAAATTATCAGCTCTGTCCCATGTACATTACCAGTTTTAAAATAACATATGAAACTTAATCCTGCTACATAATCATAATTCCAATTCAGATAGTGATCATAGGATAGAAGTAATCCCCTCTGTCCTTCTTCGTTACCAATATGGAAATTCAAAATTATGGAAATTCAATCCTGTTACAGAATCAAAACTCCAGGTCAGATATTGACCATCGGAGAGAAATAGTTCCATTCTGCTCTTTCTGCATTACCAATTTTGAAATAACATTGGAATTTAATATTATTACACAGCCCAGTACCACTAATGTGACCACCTGCTCAAAAGCCAGAATAAACACTCGTGTTTATTCTCGCTTTAAGTGGAGTGTGGAATGTGGTATTAAGTGGTATTTAAATGGTATTAAGTGGAATTCTTTATATACACTCCCCTGCAATGTGCTGCCACCTGCCTTTTGTGATTGATTATTTCACGTTGACGTCGAAAGTAGGTGGTGGTCACATTAATGTGACTGGAGTGTGTATAAAATCATAATTGTATGGCAACTCATGATACTTGGGAAGATTGTTATAAAATTTATAAAATTGAAATAGAGTTGTTGATAAATAGTTCTAAAATTGGCACTATACAACTGACAGAGTAATCATAATACATAACCTACACATGATTATGTTTCTAGGCAAGGTAAAGATCATAGAATATAAATAATCAACTCTGTACCTTCTTCATTACCAATTTTGCAATAACACATGAAAGTTTACGTCTATTACATAATCATATCTCCAAGTCAGATAATGATGATCGTCGTCTAATATTTTCTTCTGCATTACCAATTTTAAAATAATATATAGAAATTTAATCGTATTACATAAAAGAGGATCTGACACACAGGTTCGTTACTTGCCCTCTATGCTCGTAAGAATTTTAAGCCTTAGACTCTTCTGTAGATGGCCGAGTGGCTAGCGCTCTGGCGCTCGGTATCACAGGTTTCGGATTCGAGTCCCGGCGGGCCATGAATGTTTGTAGTGATTCGAAATCCACTTTAAACCGTAGGTCCCGGTCTAATAGTATCGTAGAGCGTTGTGGGGGCATTGTTACTCCACGTCCGTGGTTTATCTTCAAGTTACACGCTCCCCCTGGATAATGCAAAGTGAGTAACGTCTGTGCAGCGCTTGCCTTAAGGCATCCAAGACCAAGCTGTCTAAGTGTTTGCCAGCTGCATTAGAAAGAAAAAAAAGACTCTTCCGTAGGGTCATCAGAAATGAAGTGAACGTGTAGTATGATATTTGCGAAACTCTACTGTAAAACAGCGAGTGAGAGTGTGCTAAATTTTTGTCTGGGAAATTATGCTTCACCTACCCTAATTTCCTTGCCTTCTTCCAACTGATTACTATCATTTTAAGCTTTTACAGAATAAATTAACATTATTTTAGGGGAAGAGATTGAAATGAGTTTCAAAGGCAAAATGAAAATTAAACTTAGACTTTTTTCAGAAACTGCTGTGAAATGGCCTTTATATTATTATATCAATGAATCGTTCAAATGTATATGCATACTACAATTACACGTAGCTAAAAATTCAGTGCTTGGATTATTGCAGCCTTTCCCAAGTAAACTCTCCTATTTCTGATTTCCAATGTGCTATACATTAAACTGACACCCGTGAAAATAATAGTAAGGTATTAAAAATTTAATACTTGATTAAATTTACAAAATAATTGGTTTCTTCAAAAACAATGCAAACTACAAAATCATTTGCTTTATACTTGTTCTTGATTATTTTTTATTTCTTTTTCGAGTCTCAATTGTAAACTTTCCTATTTTGAATGACCAATTTATAAACAAAGATGAAATCAATACCGATACCAAAATGATATAGATAATAAAACATTCTAATGCACTTTAATGTAATCAATTTTTAAATTAATAAGTTTCTGAAAAAAATTTACAACTTCAAAAGAATGTTTCTTTTTATTGCACCAGAGTTTCTTCAATTACTTTTATTTGTTCTAGATTTCTCTAGTATTTCTCACTAAATTCCTGTTATCCAACGTGCTTCCCACGAAACTGAAACAGATACTAGTTGTTGGAAATGTTCCATTTATATCCGGAACACTTAAACTGTAACCGAATACTTTAGCAACTGCAACTGTACTTCTACGCCTACGAATTTTTCCACTCACTTTATTGATTTAGAAAAGAATTGTTAAAGTATAGTATTATTTACTAGCTACAAAAGCCAAATATTCTTTGTCGCTGTAAATGAAAATGGTTTTTGGAGACAGAACATATTTTAAGTTATATAGGTTATTCAAGGAGGTAGAAATCATTTAATTCATCAAGATTGATCGTCGAACATTTACATATGCAGAGCAGACAAAAGCGGGTCTCATATGCAGAATGAAACCGTCCTGTTTGGCATTTAAGATCTTCAACTATAAACTATGGGAACTAGAATAAGGGGAAGCCCAAACTGAGATATACGGGGTGAGTACTAATACTGTGTACTGAGTACTAACTGAGAGTACTAATACTGTGATGTACGAGTTGTGAAACCAGATTTGAACTGGATGTAGTTAGGTCGAGATATTTGAGGCACAGGTTGGAGAATTCATAGCTTTATTTGCATACGCCCAAATACCATACACATACCATGAGAGATATACAATATTCAACACATTTTAAAACAGATAATTATAGATTCATGGAAGGACTCCACTTCTAAGCCGAAACCCCTGTACTCGGCTACGTGCAAGGTGCACAAAACATACTTCCTCTTCGGGTGAGAATCTGTAAGCCAATTAATACACATGATTGTGCTATATATATTTCCTCACGGTTTGAAACTTTACTAAACGCTTCTCATCAGGATAGCATAGTTGCACTGTACTCATTCTCGGATGAGAGTCTCGAAACCAACTGACCATTTCTCTTGGACGCCACAACAAGCGTTCTAGCCAGCGTGTAGTGGGTAGCAAGGTTTAAATAGTGTTATTACTAATTCCCCAGATGCAGGAAAGCCTACACACCCTTTGTACAATGGGTACAAGGGACAATATGCAGTTTCACTTTGACGAAGAACCACGAGGGCTAAAGACTGACTAAACCTCAAGATAACGCTGTACGATCCTATTAGACCGGGACTTATGGTTTAAAGTAAATTATGAAACACTGCAAACATTCATGGCCCAGCCGAGACATAAATCCGAAACCTGTGGCCCCGAGCGCCCCAGGTTCAAATATCTACTAGTGTTACAATAACGAAAACTGCAAAAAACATCATTCAGACGTAATTAACAATTTTACAAATTAAGTGTTTTTAATAAAATAATTGAGAAATTCAAATGAATATATATTTTTCTTCCCTAAAATGCTTCTATAAAAACTTCATTAATATATCTTAACATAAAATAACCTTTTGATTTATATCCATCACCTACAAAAAGAAATATAAGATCATGTAACTTTTTTTGACATTTTGTTACCAGACTTAATGCACTTTCGTTATAACGGTCAACTGCATTATTTATCAGATATGTTTGTAAGGTTGAAAAACATTAACTTTTCAAAAAGGCCTTAATACTCAAAAAGCAGAATGTTTCATCTCCTCGACCCATTGAACACAAAAACGGTTTCTAATGAATCCTAGATTTCATTCCGATGGATGAAATCTCCGGTAAAAGTTGGATCTTCTGTAAATGGCAAAAATAATCGATCATGAAGAACTTTTCTATTTCTTCGAGTGCATGTAACCTGCTAAAAATGAAATCTAGCATTTTTAATGGATTCCGAGGTGGAATGTAATCTATTTTGCAACTTGGTGAAAAAACTGATGCCACCAACAGAATAAAAACTTCCGATTCAAAAGACCGTGCGCTTCAGAGGTGTTGGATTCTTACATGTTCCTTTTTATATTTTCGTGTGTGTATAGATAAATGGATTATTAATGTGCGAACCAAGAGTGGTAAACTTTATGGAAGGGCTTCCCAAGATCTGCAGTGCCGGGATCTGTAATCCATTTGGAGTGGATGGAATAAGAAAAACAAATGGGTTTTGATCCAGGCCCATCTTTCATCAAGAAATATTTGCAGTTGTAAGCAGGCTTTTCTACACCAAATGAAAAGTAGTTCACTCACGCTGTTTAATCTTTGGATTCAGTGGGGTGATAAATTGTAACCAATAGACTCGTTCAAAAGTGAATCTGATGGGCTTTGAATGACTCACATTATTGTATATTATGATATTCCCTTTTTTGTTTGAAATCAGTTATTGTTTTTGCTTGGGAATTTTTTTAAAAGGAATCGCATTTGTCGTTTTGAATTGTAGAAGTCGCAGGAACTTATCATTATATTTCTACATTGGAAGCGGAGATATATGTTGTTTTAGAAAAAATAAGTACCCATGAAATTTATTGGTAGATTGCTTGCTCAACATTATGGTTAATTTAAATTAACCTTGTATCATGCTATATTTTAAAAACTGCCTAGTAATTAATCATGTTATTTGTTTCTTAACAAAAGTTTTGCAATTTTTAAACATCAATTCTTTAGCAGAATTTTTCATAAACTCAAATTTCTCTTTATTTGTGTTTGTTCCTTTTTGGATTGTTGTTCTTTGCAATGTTTTTTCTGAATAGTTTAAAATGTATATAAAATAAAGCTACACGCGTTATAAGTAAGAATACTAATTAGTAAGCTCAAAATTATTTTTCTGCTGTCTTTATCGTAGGTCATTTAGTTCAATGTATATGTTTCTGCAGTCCAACATAACAATGAGTAATTTTGTATTTTATACATTTAATTAATGTAGCTGTGTCCTTTTTTTGTGTTTCAAGAAAAACAATAACTCATTTCTAACAAAAAAAACGGATATCATAATTTACAATAATAAGAGTCATTCACAAAGCCCATCCGAATCATTTTTGAACTAGTCTATTCGTTACAGTTTATCACCCCACAACGTCACCCCACATGTTGGGACGAGCAAATGAACCAATACATTTTACTGGTGCGACTTTCATTTAAAGTAACTTGCATCATTCAATGTAATGTAAAATAATAATGAATCAGTCCCGTTTAAATAACAACAATCTGTTACGTTTTACAAACATTTTCGAAGAAAAAGCAATAACTCATTCAAAACAAAAAAGCATATATCATAATATGTAATAATGTGAGTCATTCAAAGCCAATCAGATGCATTTTTGAACGAGTCTATTCGTTACAATTTATCTCCCCACTGAATCCAAAGATTAAACAGCATGAGTGAATTCCATTTCGAGTTGAGTCTCGGAAGCCCACTGACGGTTTCTCCTGAATGCAACAGGTGTCAATGTGTAGTAGGAAATATGGTTACAATATTAGTATTAAAGTAAGGAAAACTTATAAAAAAATTATTCAGACGGATTTCAGAGTTATATTTATTAGTGTTTGAAAACTAATTATGAATATCAAACAAATACATATTTTTCTTTGCTAAATACTTCTACAAAAACTTACAACTGGATATTTTTTAAATTAAATAACCCTTTGATTTATATCCATTACCTACAAAAAGAAATGAAAGAGCATCTGCCTTTTTTGCACTCTTTATCACGGCACCATATTTGCACATTCTTTATCAATTTCAAGTGCATTATTTTTCAGATAAGTTAGTATGGTTCATGAACATTAATTTTTCAAAAAAGGCCTCAATATTCAAAAAGGAGAATGTTTCATCTCCTCGACGCATTAAACACAAAAACGGTTTCTAATGAATCCTGGTTTCCATTCCGATGGATGAAATCTCCGGTAAAAGTTGGAGCTTTTGAAAATGGCAACTTTTCTATTTCTTCGAGTGCATGTAGCCAGCTACAAACGAAATCAAGCATTTTTAATCTATTTTAATTTTTAAAAAAAAGTTATTTCTTAATATAAAATACTTTTTACATTTATACCCATTACCTACAAAAAGAAATGTAAGAGCATGTAACTTTTTTGCACGTTTCATTAGCAGACTTAAATGCACTTTTGTAATAACTGTCAACTGCATTATTTTTCAGATATGTTTGTATAGTTGATAAACACTAACTTTTCAAACAGATCCGCAAAAAGGAGAATGTTTCATCTCTTCGTCACATTGAACACAAAAACGGTTTCTAATGAATCCTGACTTTCATTCCGATGGATGAAATCTCCGGTAAAAGTTGGATCTTCTGGAAATGGCAAAAAATAATAGATCATGAAGAACTTGAAGCCTGCTAAAAAAGAAATCTAGCCTTTTTAATGGATTCCGAGGGGGAATGTAATCTATTTTGCAACTAGGTACCAAAAAAAAAAATAATAATAACTGATGCCACCAACAGAATAAAAACTTCCGATTCAAAAGACCGTGCGCTTCAGAGGTGTTGGATTCTTTCCTGTTCTTTTTATCTTTTCGTGTGCGTATAGATAAATGAATTATTAATGTGCGAACCAAGAGTTGTAAACTTTTTGGAAGGGCTTCCCAAGATCTGCAGTGCCGAGATCTGTAATCCATTTGGAGTGGATGGAATAAGGAAAACAAATGGTTTTTGATCCAGGCCCATCTTTCATCGAGAAATATTTGCAGTTGTGAGCAGGCTTTTCAACTCGAAATGAAAAGGAGTTCACTCACGCTGTTTAACCTTTGGATTTAGTGGGCTGATAAATTGTAACCAAGAGACTCGTTCAAAAATGCATCTGATGGGCTTTGAATGACTCGTATTATTGCATATTATGATAACTGCTTTTTTTGTTTGAAATGAGTTATTGTTTTTTCTTGAAAAATTGTTGTAAAATGAAGCACGTTTGTGCTTTGAATCGCAGAAATGGTAGGAAGGATTCTTTATTATTCCACGTTGGATTGGGAGATACATGTAATATAAGATGAAATATGAGTCCATAAAATTTATTGTTTGACTGCTCTACCCACAATTATGGTTTATTTAAACTACTATGGTTGTATGTTATATTTTAAAAAATGCGTAAAAAATAAAGTAGTTATTTGTTTCTCAACAAAATTTCTACAATTTTCAAACATCCCTTCATCAGCAGAACTATTTATAAACACAAATCTTTCTTTATTTGTGTGTGTTTTATTTTTTCGTTTGCTTTTTTTTTGCAATTTCATTTGTGAATTGTTTTCAGTTGTAAATGAAAAAAAATTTGTACGTGTTTAAAAAAGAAAAATAAGTTAGAGCATAATAAGGAAATTTCTTACTTTATTATGCTCCAACTTATTTTTCAGCGGTCTCTATTGTAGGTCCTTTGTTTCGAAGTACGTTTTTCTGCAGTCAACATAACAGTAAGTTCTTTTGTTTTATACTTTTAATTTTTGTACTTCAGATGTGTCAATTTTTGTGTTGCAAGAAAAACAATAACTCATTTCAAACAAAATAAGCGGTTATCATAATATACAATATTATGAGTCATTTAAAGCCCATCAGATTCCCTTTTGAGCGGGTCTATTGGTTACAATTTATCACACCACTGAATCCAAAGGTTAAACAGTGTGAGTGAACTCCTTTTCATTTCGTGTTGAGTCTAGAAGCCAACAGATCATTTCTCCTAGACGCCACAGGGGCGGCGCTCTTCTCCGTGTGTCATAAGAAGCATGCTTACAATACTAATATTACAATAACGAAAACTGATAAAAAGCATTCAGATGCAGTTAACATTTGTATAAATAAAAGCGTTTAAAAAATAATTGATCATTTCAAATGAATATGAATTCTTCTTCCCAAAAGTATTTCTTCAAAAACTTCATTTATATTTCTTAATAGAAATGTAAGAGCATGTGACTTTTTTTGCACTCTTTATTACCACAACATAAATGCACTTTCGTTATAACTGTCAACTGCATAATTTTTACATATATTTGTAAGGTTGATAAGCATTAATTTTTCAAAAAGACCTTAATCCTCAAAAAGAAGAAGGTTTCTTCTCCTCGGCCCATTGAACACAAAAACGATGTTCTAATGAATCCTAGCTTTCATTCCGATGGATGAATTCTAAAAAATTACCGGTAAAAGTTGGATCTTCTGGAAATGGCAAAAACAATCGATCATGAAGAACTTTTTCTCTCTTCGAGTGCATGAAGCCTGCTAAAAATGAAATCTAGCATTTTTAATGGATTCCGAGGTGGAATGTAATCTATTTTGCAACTTGGTGAAAAAACTGATGCCACCAACAGAATAAAAACTTCCGATTCAAAAGATCGTGCGCTTCAGAGGTGTTGGATTCTTACGTGTTTTTTTTATATTTTTGTGTGTGTATAGATAAATGGATTATTAATGTGCGAACTAAGAGTTGTAAACTTTATGGAAGAGCTTCTCAAGATCTTCGGTGCCGAGATCTGTAATCCATTTGCAGTGGATGAAATAAGGAAAACTAATAGGTTCTGATCCAGGTCCATCTTTCATCGAGAAATATTTGCAGTTGTAAGCAGGCGTTTCAACACGAAATGAAAAATAGTTCACTCAAGCTGTTTAACCTTTGGATTCAGTGGGATGATAAATTGTAACGAATAGACTCGTTCAAAACTGAATCTGATGGGCTTTGAATGACTCAATTATTTTATATTATGATATCCACTTTTTTTTGTTTGAAATGAGTTATTGTTTTTGCTAGGGATTTTTGTAAAATGAATAGCATTCGTTGTTTTGAATTGCAGAAATGGTATGATTCATTCAATATTCTTCTTCATTGGATCTGGATATGTTATTTTAGATGAAAGATGATCCTTGAAATTTATTCGTTAATTGTTCGGAACACCATTATGTTTAATTTATACCAATCTTGTTTTATTCTATATTTTCAAAAATGAAAAATAAATAATGTGGTTATTTGTCAAACAAAATTTTTGCAATTTTCAAATATCAAGTCAATAGCAGAATTATTTATAAACTCAAATCATCTTCTATTTGTGTGATTTTCTTTTTGATTTGCAATTTTTTTGCAAAGTTTTTTTGTGAATTGTTTTCAGATGTATATAAAAAAAGTTTATATTTGTAAAAAGTAAGAAATTTAATTATTATGCTAAGTTATTATGCTAATATTTCTGCGATCTCTATTGTGTGTCCTTTAGTTTGATGTACGTTTTCTGCAGTCCAGCACAGTAAATACTTTTTTATTTATAATTTTAATTTTTGTACTTCAGCTGCGTCCTCTTATATTGTGTTTCCAGCAAAACCAATAACTCATTTAAAAAAAGCGGATCATAATAAGTAATAGTGTGTGTCATTCCATGCCCATCAGATTCATTTCTGAATGAGTCTATTCGTTACAATTTATCCCCCACTGAATCGAAAGTTAAACAATGAGAATGAACTGCTTTTCATTTCATGTTGAGTATCGAAGCCAACTGACCATTTCTCTTTAAAGCCACAGGGGCCCTTTTGTCAGTCTTTGTTAGGAAGCTTGGAACAATACTAGTGTTATAATAAGGAAAACTAATAAAAAATCCTTTAGGCGCGATTAATAGTTGTATAAATAAAGTCTTTTTTAAAAAAAACTATTGGGGATTTCAAATAAATATGAATTTTTTTGTAAATACTTCTTCTAAAACTAAATTAATCTTTCTTAAAATAAATTTTGATTTTGATTTATACCCATTACCTACAAAAAGAAATATAAGAGCATGTAACTTTTTTGCAATTTTCATTATCAGGCTTAAATGTACTTTTGTAAGAACTGTCAACTGCATTATTTTTCAGATATGTTTGTATAGTTGATAAACATTAACTTTTCAAAAAGTCTTTAATCCTCAAAAAGGTGAATATTTCATCTCTTCGACCCATTGAAAAAAAAACGGTTTCTAATGAATCCTGGCTTTAACACCCTGGATGAAATCTCCGCTAAAAGTTGAATATTTAGAAATGGCAAAAAAATCGATCATGAAGAAATGAGCCTCTTCGAGTGCATGAAGCCTGCTAAAAATGAAATCTAGCATTTTTAATGGATTCCGAGCTGGAATGTAATCTATTTTGCAACTTGCTGAAAAAACTGATGCCACCAACAGAATAAAAACTTCCGATTCAAAAGACCGTGCACTTCAGAGGTGTTGGATTCTTACGTGTTCCTTTTTATATTTTCGTGTGTGTATAGATAAATGGATTATTAATGTGCGAACCAAGCGTTGTAAACTTTATGGAAGGGCTTCCCAAGATCTGCAGTGCCGGGATTTGGAATCCATTTGGAGTGGATGGAATAAGGAAAACAAATGGGTTTTCATCCAGGCCCATCTGTCATCCAGAAATATTTGCGGTTGTAAGCAGGCTTTTCAACACGAAATGAAATGGAGTTCACTCACGCTGTTTAACCTTTGGATGCAGTACGGTGATAAATTGTAACGGATAGACTCGTTCAAAAATGAATCTGATGGGCTTTGAATGACTCATAATATTGTATATTATGATAACGTTTTTTTTTTTTTTGTTTGAAATGAGTCATTCTTTTTGCTTGGAATTTTTTTAAATGAATCACATTTTTTGCTTTGAATTGTAGATGTGGTAGGACTGATTCATTGTTATTCAATGTTAGATTGGGAGATACATGTTTATTAAATGAATGATGCAGCCGTGAAATTTATAGGTTGATTGCTCGGTGCACATATAGGGCTAATTTAAATTAATCTAGTTTTATCCAATATTTGAAAAAAAATTTAATAAAGTTTTTACCGTTTTCAAATATCAAGTCATTACCAGAATTATTCATAAACTCAAATATTTCTTTATATTTGTTTCGTGTGTCTTTTTGCTCGCTATTTTTATGCAGTGCTTCTTATGAATTCTTTTTATTTGTATAAAAAATTGTCTATACAAATTTTTTATATAAAGAAAGCAATTTAATGATTAAACTCAAACTTACTTTTGTGCGGTCTATATCTTCGGTTTTTTTCTTAGAATTCATATGTGATTTTGTATACTAATATAAATACCAGATGCACATAGATGAACTCATTCAGTGGTTACGTATTGGGTCGTATAGCCGAGTGTCTAGCTCTCTGGCACTCGGCACCACAGGTTTCGGATTCGAATCCTGGCGGTTGCATGGATGTTTGTAGTGGTTTGGAATCCCCTTTAAGCTATAGGTCCCGGTCTCATATGACCGTAGAGCATCACAGATCCCAACTAGACTTCTTCTCACCCACATCATTCCCCAAACTGTAAAGGGGAAACTCAGCTCTAGGCACAGTGATGTGTTGTGGTGTGGTGTAGTAGTAGTGGTTATTTATTTGCGAATATGCTATTTTTACTTCATTTCAGCTGATCTATTTCTTTCAATACTTTTTTTTCTTTCTAATGCAGCTGGCAAACATTTAGACAGCTTGGTCTTGGATGCCTTAAGACAAGCCCTGCACAGACGTTACTCACTTTGCATTACCCAAGGGGCGCGTCTAATTTGAAGATAAGCCACGGACGCTGAGTAACAACGCTCTACGATCCTATTAGACCGGGACCTACGATTTAAAGTGGATTCCAAACCACTACAAACATCCATGGCACTGCCGGAACTCGAACCCGAAATCTTTCAATACTAAAATTGAAAAAAATTAATTGTAAATTATATATTATTAAGGTGTAGAAAAATCGCAGCCAATCGATATCGTGCAGTGAGGGGGGGAAAAATTGATCCTAGACACACTATAAACTGTAAAGTTGTTTTCTCATCAAACCGCATACGGTTATTTGCAATTGTCAAGTAAATAAAAAGAAAATACATTAATGAGTAATTCTTGAAACGCCAGTAAGCAGACGCTATCACTTCATGTTCAAAACATCTTGAAGTAAAACAACCACTGAATAGGCTAATGTATTCAAGTAGAAATTAAAGGTGACATATCGAAGCAAAATTTGAATAATTCTAAAATAGGTGACGGAATAATGAAGAATTTGGCCTGAATGGCCGAGTGGCTAGCGCTCTGGCGCTCGGTACCACTGGTTTCGGGTACGAGTCCCGGCGGTGCCATGGAGTACCGTCTGTAGTGGTTCGAAATCCACTTTAAACCATAGTTCCCGGTCTAATTGGATCGTAGAGCGTTGTGGCGATAGTGTTATTCAAGCCCGTAGCATACCTTCAAGCTACTCGTGCTCCTTGGGTAGTACTAAATGAGTAAAAGCGGTGCAGCCCTTGCTTACGGCATAAAAATTAACTGTCTCTGTATTGCCAGCGGCATTAGAACAATAGCATATTCCAGAAAGATGTCGGACGTGTGGTAAAAATTGTTAAACCACTTTAAACCGTAAGTCCCGGTCTATTAGGATCGTACAGCGTTGCGGGGGCTTTGTTACTCCGCGTCCGTGGCTTATCTTCAAGTTACACGCGCCCCCTGGGTAATGCAAAGTGAGTAACGTCTGTGCAGCGCTTGCGCTTAAGGGCTCCAAGATCAAGATGTCTAAGTGTTTGCCAGCTGCATTAGAAAGAAAAAAAAACAATGAAGAATTTGAAGCCTCTTGATAGTTGATGTTTCTAGCTACAATTTTTTCCACCATTTGTCGTTGTATTATTGCCTTTTTATAAATAAGTTTTTGGTACATTTGCTTTAATTTAGATGTCACGTTTTCAGCCTTTTTTTTACAAAAAATATTTTTTAAATATAAAAAAAAAAGTCAGAATATACTTTTTTTAAGTGAACTCTTTTAATATGAAAGACAGTTCGAAAAATATTTATTTTTTTAAATATAATATTGTCTTGTCATATCATGCATGACACGAGACAAAGAAAAATAACGATAAAATGAAAGCAAAAAATGACAGTTAAATTTAGCTGGAATTTACAGTTAATTTAATTCCTAAAGGGTAAGATTAAAAATTATAATGTATAATTTTTTAATAAGAGATATAGTTTTTACAAAGTTACAAACAGAAAATGTGTTATCCTGTTGCATATAAGATTTCCCTTTTCTTCAGATTAAAATTGAAGCACTTAGTTATATCAAATGATTTTATCTTCTGAAAAAGACATATGAATGATCTAAATGCTCTTTATAATGAATATCTGTGTAGTGGATAGTGTATTAAAATATTCAAATAGAAGACTCATATATTTTGCACAATTTGAAAAAAAAATACAATTCTTGGAATTTTTTTGTTCGTGGATTTTCAGTTTTGGTAAATTTTATTAGAGAAAAAAATTAAACTGCAAAATAATCAAATGAAATCTCAATCGTAGATAAAAAATTTTATAAAGATAAAGAATTACGTTTTCCCAAATTATACAGGAAACATTATTTAGAACAACTATTCATAATTTCGGAAAATTTAGATAGAAAACTATAAAAGTACATAAAATAGAATTTTTTAAAGAAGCAAAAAACATATTAAAAAGAAAACACAATAGCATAGACTTCAAAAATTTAATATTTGAAACGATTTCTGCATTTAATTAGTCCCTATACAATTAATTTTTATTTAAAAGAATTTTCTAAATCATGCCAACAAATAGCGCCAGACAGAAGAGCGACGTAAAAAAATGTTTTTGCTTAATTAAAAATAACTAATTACAATTAACTTGTAATAGTTTGGCGAGACCCAAGCTTAAAGAATAATTACTTCATATGTAAAAAAAATTAGAACACTAGACGATTATTCTTTTAAATTACAAAATAAATGCCGTATTTAAGCATTCATTAATATGTATATAATGAAAATTATTACAAAATGTTTCATTAATTCCTATATCTTGCTATGCATATATCTATATTATGCACAGAATATCTAAATATCACCATCAGTAATTGCAAATGTTACGAATAAATTTTATTTTATTTCCAATGGCAGATTATGAACAGTTACAGCAAAAAAAAAAAGAACAACGAAAAATAAAAAAGAACAGAGAATACAACTAAACATGCTGAAACAGAGTTCATTCATCTAACATAATGCCAAGTTGTAGATCTTTTAGCCACTGAAAAGTGTTACCAGGTGCACCACGGGGAGGTAGATCTACTGCGCACCTGATGTTATGAATATAAGAACAATTAGTGTAATTAATTAGTCGCTTTGACAAATGTTCTACCTATAAGGTGTAAACCTCATTAAACACACATCATCACTTCTTGATGCTGTGTTCTGTTTCCCAACTTGTCTCCCTTGCAGCTTGTATGGGGAATCCACATTAAACCATAGGTTCGGGTCTAACATGATAGGATTGTAGAGAATTGAGCGTAGGGCCGACAACCTGTACCCTGTAAAACGAAAGCATTTTCTGTTTTGAAATCTGTCAGAAGATGGCCATGGTCCATCATGGACTGCAGTGTCGGGAGTTAGTTAGAATCTGTGTGGTACTTCACTGATCAGTAATGGAAAATGGAAAAATTTGCATTCATTTCAAGTCCAAATGAGTTCAGCGCAAGTGAATTCAACATTGCATAATATTTTTCAAAAAGTTCTTCTCCTCTCAATGATAGCAACCTCACAAACTTCTCAATGATAGTCAGTCAAGATATGTAAAGACATGTATTTCATCTTAATTTGGCCCTACTTAATGCTAAATAAAGTGCATCTGTGTTCATGTCTTATTCATTCGCGTATCATTAACATATTTATTGCAGTAAAGAATTTAAATGTTCCACGACTTCTCTCCCTGATGTTGTAATTACAATATTGAAGAGTATAAAAAAATGAAAGCAGAAATAAATTCTCAACTAGGTAGGTTTTCTAGGTAGGAAGATCACCCATATTGCACTAACTCATTGGCAGCCAAGCCGATAGGAAAGAAAGAAGTGAGAATTCTAGTCACAGAAAAACCATAGAGAAAAACTGTTAGACTAATCCTATGAATCCAGAATAATAATTTTCCACGTGCAGTTTTCTTGATATTTCGCTCTCTTTGCCAACTCCAGGTTTGGTGCATCATTTTGGTTTGCCTACGGTCATATCGCTCACACTTTAGACTAATTAGACGCGGAACTAGGGTTTAAAGCGGATTCCGAACAGCCATGTTAGAAGGGCTCGAACCTGAAGCCTAGGGTTCCAAAGGTCAAAGCGCTAGCTGATTAGCCATCAGGCCGCTCGAAAACTTCAGGAACCTATTTGACTCTGGAAAGAAAATAATCGATTGAAAAACAAATATATTTTGTAGAAAGTAAGAAACAGCTATTAAAAAAATAAAGTAATTTCAGTTTATTAATTATTTTTTTAATTAAGATTAATATTTCTTTGCTATTTTATAATTCGAGCACCAACGTTCTAGTGCCGTAAAAAGATACATCATTACATTTTTACATTTTTAATATAATTACTTTTTAATATTTTCTAAGCAAAACTTTTTCATTCCACATAATTAAATTTGGATGGATATTATGCAACACAGCGAAGACGAAGAAATCTTTTCTTCTGAAAACGAATTTTTTTTCGGAGGGAAATATCAACAACAACGCCAGACGACTATTTAAACTCCTAAGAAACTATGGGGGAAATCTATCTCGCGCAAATATCCTGGAGGTTACCGCCCCCTAGCTAGAAGGCGCAATTATATCCCTCCTCAACTCCGTGGAAACAATCAGGCTTTAGCAGAAGGATCTTTTCCACCACTTCTAGGACATTAACTGCCACCATTTAAGGAAAAAACAGCCAAGGAAGAGATTAAACACCGGATGGAACTTTCATCATGATCCAGACAAACAAATGAAACTTCTCATACGTTTTATTTTTAGGAACTAAATTTGAAGGATGTATCCTCAAGAATAGAAGTGTTTCCTTCGTATATCCTTGGTATCAGCGATGGTACAGGATGCTTTAATACCTAGAGTAACCATTTCTGAGACCACGAAGATTTCGGTGCTAATGAAAAGCAATTTTTCTTGATCCAGAAAGTGTTTCAGGATTCTTAGCTCTGATCCTTGACTGGTGTTTTCTTTGTCCTTGCTAAGCTGCTCTTAAGGAAAAAGAGATTGTTTTTTTGAAGAATTTTGGCACTTTGATAAATCTATAACAACCAACGGTGTCGAAGGTTGCAGAGAGAAATGAAAAGCATGAAAAGATTATGAGATTAAATGAATTTGGAATCATTCATTTGAACGTGCAAATTATAAGAAAAGTGTTAATAATATTTTTGAAAGGAAAATCTCTATTACATTTCCAAAATAATAGTTTTATTTTATTGTTGAAATTATAGTTTATGTAATATAATTAAAAGGATAGTTTCTAATATATTTTTAAAAAGATAATTTGTATCGTATTATTAAAAGGATAGTTTCTTTATATTGTGGGAGAGATATTTTATATAATATAATTAAGAGGATAATTCATATTGTTAAAATGATAGTTTATTAACATAATTAAGATGATAGTATCTATCGTATTCTTAAAAGATTATTTCCTATTAAATTACTAAAAATATAGTTCTGTTATATTTATAAAAGGATAGATTGTAATAGATTGTTGAAAGCATAGTTTCTATCATATTGCCAGAAGTATAGTTTATATAATTAAAATTATTGCTTCAAGTGTATTGTTAAAATGATAGTTTCTATTATATTGTTGGAAGGATAATTTTAATTGTTTTGGAAGTTCATTAGTTATTCATTTTAATTGAAATTTAAAATATTTTGAGAAAGTTCGTCAATGTTATCATTCAAACATCAACGTTTCAATGGCTTGAAAGATACAAGCAATAATCACATTTTTAAAAGAATTACTTTTTAATCTTTTCTAAACAAAATTTTCTCATTCCATGTAATTAAATTCGGCAAGTTATTATACAATACGGCAGAACAAAGAAATCTTTTCTTCTGAAAATGATTTTTTTTTCAGGGGCGAAACATCAACAACAGCGCCAGACGACTATTTAAACTCCTAAGAAAGTATGGGGAAATCTATCTTGCGCAAATACCCTGGAGGTTACCACCCCCTAGCAAGAAGGCGCAATTATATCCCTCCTCAACTCCGTGGAAACAATCAGGCTTTAGCAGAAGGATATTTTCCAACACTTCTAGGACATTTAAGACCATTTAAGGAAAAAAAGCCAAAAAGAGATTAAACACCGGATGGAACTTTCATCATGATCCAGACAAACAAATGAAACTTCTCATACGTTTTATTTTTAGGAACTAAATTTGAAGGATGTATCCTCAAGAATAGAAGTGTTTCCTTCGTATATCCTTGGTATCAGCGATGGTACAGGATGCTTTAATACCTAGGGTAACCATTTCTGAGACCACGAAGATTGTGGTGCTAATGAAAAGCAATTTTTCTTGATCCAGAAAGTGTTTCAGGGTTCTTAGCTCTGATCCTTGACTGGTGTTTTCTTTGTCATTGCTAAGCTGCTCTTAAGGAAAAAGAGATTGTTTTTTGAAGAATTTTGGCTTTGATAAATCTATAACAACTAAGTGATAAAGTGGCAGAAAGGAATGAAAAGCTTGAAAAGAATATGATATAAAATTAATTAGGGAGCATTCATTTAAACATGAAAATTATAAGAAAAGTTTCCAAAATATTGTTAAAAGTGCAATCTATTGTTTTGAAAAGGATAGTTTCTATAACAAAATTAAAACGATAGTTTCTATCATGTTCTTATATGATGGTGTCTATTATATTGTTGAAAGGATAATTTATATAATATAATTACGATGATAATATCCTTTTGTCACGTTGTTAAATGGATAGTTTCTGTTGTATTTTTGAAGGAATAGTTTATATGATTTTATTAAGAGGATAATTTCTATCATATTGTTAAAAAGATGGTTTCTATCTTATTGTTAATAGGAGGGTTTCTATTAAAATGTTTAAAGGATTATTTTTATAACGAAATTAAGAGAATTGTTTTTATAACGAAATTACGAGAATTGTTTCTAGCGCATTGTTAAAAGGATAGTTTCTATTATATTGTAGAAAGGATAACTTCCATAACATCATTAAGCGGACAGCTTCTAGTATTGTTAAAAAGATAGTTCGTACTATATTGTTGAACGTATAGTCTCTATCATATTATTTAAAGGATAGTTTCTATCGTATTATTATCATATTAATTTCTATCATATTATATATCATATTAAAAGGATAATTTATAATATATTGTTGGAAATAATTTCATATATAATGCTTTTAAGAGGATAAATTGTTATTAGTATAGTTGCTAGGATAAATCATTTTTAGGATAGTTTATAATATATTGCTGAAATGACAGTTTGCATAATAAAGATGATAGATCACTTTGTTAAAAGGATAGTATCTATTATATTATTGAGAGGATAGTGTATATAACATTATTGAAAGAACAGTTTTATTACATTGTTAGAAAATATAATTTATATAACTTTATTAACAGGATAATTTCGACCATATTATTAACAGTAATATAAAAAAAAATTTAAAGTCAATTCCTACTTTTTTTTCACTCTATTGTAGAAAGTCTTTTATAAATAAAGTTGAAATTCTCCTCTTACATCTGGCGCCATCTATTGGTAGATACATGCAACTTAAATCTAAATAAAACTAAAATTAATTAATTGAACTTAATTAATGAATAAATATTTGAAAAAATTGTATTAACATCAAGTGTACATCCACTACAAGTTCAAAAAATGTATTAAAACTTGAGTGGACAAATAAAAAATATTTTATTAACGATTAAAAATTTGAACGAGATAGTTCTATATAGCGAGTGGGTGAACAAATAGGAATTGAAAAAGAAAGTTTATATTCCATTGTTGAAAGAATAGTTTCTATTATATGGTTAAAATCATAGTTTCTGTTATATTATTGAAAAGATAGTTTCTATTATATTGTTAAAATGATAGTTTCTGTTATGTTATTAAAAAGATAGTTTCTATTATATTGTTAAAACGATAGTTTCTGTTATATTATTGAAAAGATAGTTTTTATTATATTGTTAAAAATTAGTTTCCATAGTTATGTAAACAGAAAGTATCTCAATACATAAATTGTCTTATATCATCGATTTCAATATCATGATATAAGACAATTGTTGACAAAAGGCTATTATCTGCCGATATCTTCCTTTCTTATGTCTATATTTTAAACTATGACGAAACTTATCTTTTTTTAAGAATGTTAGGTTTGGAATAAGCTTTCGGAATACAATGAATAAATATTTACGAATCTACAATGAATAAATATTTACGAATCTACAATGAATAAGGAATTACGAATCTTCAATAAATGAATTACTGGATAATAATTATCAACACATCATCACGTGATCTGAAGCGAAAGTATGAAAAGTTAAAAAAAAGTGTATGATACATAATACATTTCGTGGTAAAATAAATATACTTCACATTTTATAGAATTATTCATTTGTACATTAAAAAAAATTTGCATTTTTATAGTTCTTTAAAACGGCACTTTATAG
Organism: Caerostris darwini; assembly: GCA_021605075.1. Classification (NCBI taxonomy): domain Eukaryota; kingdom Metazoa; phylum Arthropoda; class Arachnida; order Araneae; family Araneidae; genus Caerostris; species Caerostris darwini. Next base: position 74,114 of record BPLQ01013941.1, on the reverse strand, counting down.
TCCCTCTATGCCTATCGTTTTCGAAGCATTGAAATTTATCTAAAACAAACCAACTTCGACATATCACATCCCAACCCCCTAGAGTTTTAACCTTTTATTTCAGAATCCTTATCATTCAAACTTAAAGTATACAAAAGTGAAACGTTCGCCATTTTCAGCTCAAGAAGAAAAAGCTCCATCCACTCACAATAAGTATTTCTCAATAGCAACACATCAGCTGTCAGATCAGTTGAAAACAGGGGGAGATATCGAATCTTTTTTTCGAATATATATATAAAAAAAATGCCGAAATACTCTAAAACTTTCGTTGGATATCTTGTGTGCCCCGCTATCAACCCTTCATATGCACCATGGGCGCAATTGAATGGTGGGCGGAGTCATCTCGAGAAATTCTCTGCGAATGGGAATGCCGCTTAAAAAAGATCAAGTCCTGTCTGTGGTGACTCATGGCAAGCACAGAATTTCCCAAAGGAGCTACACGATTCAAGATTACCGCCTGTAACCCATTTTCTGAGCCAGTGTGATAACTTTGCTAAAAGTTTTATTTATTTTTCAGATACCTTCAATTTTTTTTTCATCAAGGAACATTCTTTTTTGGAGGCTTTTATTCGATTTAATTTTTTTTTTCTCATGTCTCGTTTATCGTTTACACGAAAGCATTCTGCAATCGATGAAAAAGAAATGTTTTTGATATCGAATCATCTATATTTAGAATTTATTTTTAGATTTTTTCTTAGTTCGGCTTAATGATTCAAGTAATTCCCCAACAGATCTTTCTGTGCTACTATTTATTTTAATGTTTTAAATATAGTTTATTCGTAAAAAATATATTTGTCGGTTAAAATATTTAACTCATACTATTTAAGATTTAAAGGTAATGATCCAAGTATTAACCTAGAAGACCTTTCTGCGTAATTCATATTATAATTTTTTTTTTAATTTTATGATTTACCTAAAAGAGCATCAATATTTTTTAATTATATCCATATTATCAATATAACTTCATTAGAAAACTAAATATCTCAATACATAAATTGTGTTATATCATCAATTTTTAATATTTCATAATAATATATTTGTTGACAAAATGCTATTAGCTGTTGATTGCTTTGTTTCTTATGACTGTATTTTTAAGATTGATGAAGTTTATGTCTCTAATAAGATTTATGAATCTACAATGAGTAAATATTTACGAATCTACATTGAATAAGGAATTACGAATCTTCAATAAATGAATTACTGGATAATAATTATCAACACATCATCACGTGATCTGAAGCGAAAGTATGAAAAGTTAAAAAAAAGTGTATGATACATAATACATTTCGTGGTAAAATAAATATACTTCACATTTTATAGAATTATTCATTTGTACATTAAAAAAAATTTGCATTTTTATAGTTCTTTAAAACGGCACTTTATAGTCCCTCTATGCCTATCGTTTTCGAAGCATTGAAATTTATCTAAAACAAACCAACTTCGACATATCACATCCCAACCCCCTAGAGTTTTAACCTTTTATTTCAGAATCCTTATCATTCAAACTTAAAGTATACAAAAGTGAAACGTTCGCCATTTTCAGCTCAAGAAGAAAAAGCTCCATCCACTCACAATAAGTATTTCTCAATAGCAACACATCAGCTGTCAGATCAGTTGAAAACAGGGGGAGATATCGAATCCTTTTTTCGAATATATAAATAAAAAAAAGCAGAAATACTCTAAAACTTTCGTTGGATATCTCGTGTGCCCCGCTATCAACCCTTCATATGCACCATGGGCACAATTGAATGGTGGGCGGAGTTATCTCAAGAAATTCTCCGCGAATGGGAATGCCGCTTAAAAAGGATCAAGTCCTGTCTGTGGTGACTCATGGCAAGCACAGAATTTCCCAAAGGAGCTACACGATTCAAGATTACCGCCTGTAACCCATTTTCTGAGCCAGAGTGATAACTTTGCTAAAAGTTTTATTTATTTTTCAGATACCTTCAATTTTATTTTTTTTTTTCGTCAAGCAACATTCTTTTTTAGAGGCTTTTATACGATTTAATTTTTTTTTATCATGTCTCGTTTATCGTTTACACGAAGGCATTTTAGAATCGATGAAAAGGAAAAGTGCGTGATATCAAATCATCTATATTTAAAATTTATTTTTAAGGTTTGTTCCTAGTTCGGATTATTCATTCACATAATACACAAATAGATCCTTTTTGTCCTCAGATTTTATTTCATTGTTTTAAATACATTTAATCCGTTAAAATGATATTCGTTGTTAAAAATTTTAACCGATAGTATTTCAGTTTTAAATGTTGTGTCTCCGATCATTAATCTAAAATACATTTCTGTGCGATTCATAGTATATATTAACTTCTTTTAAATTTGATGCTTTTCATAAAAATGCAACACATTTATTTTAATTATATTTATATTCTCAAAATAACTTCATTAGAAACATTTAACTAATTTTCTAAAAGCATAAATTGTCATATATTATTTTAATATCCTGTAATATCATATTTATTGACAAAATGCTATTAGCTATAGATTGCTTGGTTTATTATATACGTATTTTTAACCTGAACGAATGTTATGCCTACAATAAGATTTACGAATCTACAATGAATAAAGAAGTACGATTAATGAAGTAAAGATTTACTAATCTACAAGGAGTAAAGATTAACTAACCTACAAGGAGTATAGATTAATTAATCTACAAGGAGTAAAGATTAACTAATCTACAATGAATAAGGTATTACGAATCTTCAATAAATGAACTGCTGGATAATAATTATCAACAAATTATCACGTGACATGTAGGGAAACTACTAAAAGTTAAAAAAAAAGTGTATGATACATAATACATTTCGCTGTAAAAAAATATACTTCACATTTCATAGAATTATTCATTTGTACATAAAAAAAAAATTTGCATTTTTATAGTTCTTTAAAACGACACTTTATAGTCCCTCTATACCTATCGTATTCGAAGCATTGAAATTTATCTAGAACACTCCACTTCGACACATCACATCCCAACCCCCTAGAGTTTTAACCTTATATTTAAGAAATCCTTATCATTCAAACTTAAAGTATACAAAAGTGAAACGTTCCGCCATTTCAGAGAAAGAAAAAAAAGCTCCATCCACTCACAATAAGTATTTCTCAATAGCAACACATCAGCTGTCAGATCAGTTGAAAACAGGGGGAGATATCGAATCCTTTTTTCGAATATATATATAAAAAAAAAGCCGAAATACTCTAAAACTTTCGTTGGATATCTCGTGTGCCCCGCTATCAACCCTTCATATGCACCATGGGCGCAATTGAATGGTGGGCGGAGTCATCTCGAGAAATTCTCCGCGAATGGGAATGCCGTTTAAAAAGGATCAAGTCCTGTCTGTGGTGACTCATGGCAAGCACAGAATTTCCCAAAGGATCGACACGATTCAAGATTACCGCCTGTAACCCATTTTCTGAGCCAGAGTGATAACTTTGCTAAAAGTTTTATTTATTTTTCAGATACCTTCAATTTTTTTTCGTCAAGCAACATTCTTTTTTAGAGGCTTTTATTCGATTTAATTTTTTTTCTTATGTTTCGTTTATCGTTTACACGAAGGCATTTTAGAATCGATGAAAAGGAAAAGTGCTGGATATCGAATCATCTATATTTAGAATTTACTTTTAGATTTTTTTTCTTAGATCTTTTATGTCCTAAAATGAATTTCATTGTTTTAAATACATTTATTCATAAGAAAAGATATTTGTTGTTAAAACTTTTAACATAGTATTTAAGGTTTAAATGTGATGTTCCAATTATTAATCTAGAAGACATTTCTAGGTGATTTATATATAATTGTTTTTTTTTAAATGTTCACTAAAATTTTTTTATTATATCTATATAATCAATATAACTTCATTAGAAGTCTCAATATCGCAATATATAACATGTCTTCTATAATCTATTTTTAATAATATCAAAATCGATTATACAAGATATGTTATGTATTGCGATATTTAGATTTCTAATATATATATCAAAATTCTAATATATAATAGATTAATAATATATTTGTTGACAAAAGGTTAATAGATATCGATTGCTTTGTTTATTATGTCTATATTTTTGAGCTTGACGAATTTACTTTTACATTTGACAATAAGATTTACGAATGTGGAATGAGTAAACATTTACGAACCTACAATGAATAAGGAATTACGAATTTTCAATAAATAAACTGCATGATAATAATTAGCAACATATCCTGGCGTGACATGTAGATAAAGTACTAAAAGTTAAAAAAGAAGTACATTTCGATGTAAAAAAATATATTTCATATTTCATAGAATTATTCATTTGTACATAAAAAAAATTTGCATTTTTATAGTTCTTTATAGTCCCTCTATACCTATCGTATTCAAAGCATTGAAATTTATCTAAAACACCCAACTTCGACGTATCGCATCCCAACCCCCTGGAGTTTTAACCTTATATTTAAGAATCCTTATCATTCAAACTTAAAGTATACAAAAGTGAAACGTTCGCCATTTTCAGAGCAAGAAAAAAAATCATCCACTCACAATAAGTATTTCTCAATAGCAACACATCAGCTGTCAGATCAGTTGAAAACAGGGGGAGATATCGAATCCTTTTTTCGAATATATATATATATAAAAGCCGGAATACTCTAAAACTTCCGTTGGATATCTCGTGTGCCACGCTATCAACCCTTCATATGCACCATGGGCGCAATTGAATGGTGGGCGGAGTCATCTCAAGAAATTTTCCGCGAATGGGAATGCCTCTTAAAAAGGATCAAGTCCTGTCTGTGGTGACTCATGGCAAGCACAGAATTTCCCAAAGGATCGACACGATTCAAGATTACCGCCTGTAACCCATTTTCTGAGCCAGAGTGATAACTTTGCTAAAAGTTTTATTTATTTTTCAGATACCTCCAACATTTTTTTCGTCAAGTAACATTCTTTTTTTAGAGGCTTTTATTCGATTTAATTTTTTTTCTCATGTCTCGTTTATCGCTTACACGAAGGCATTTTAGAATCGATGAAAAGGAAAAGTGCGGGATTTCGAATCATCTATATTTAGAATTCACTTTTAGATTTTTTCATAGTTCGGCTTATTGATTCAAGTAATTCCAAAACAGATGTCCTATGATATATTTCATTGCTTTAGATACATATTATTGTTAAAAAAAGTTATGCGTTGTTAAACATTTTAACTGATAGTATTTGTGATTTAAATGTAATATAAATATGTAACTATATATATAAATTGGCATGTATTCAAAAAAATGGAAAACAAAAAAACACTGCGCATTATTTTAATTGACTTGGATTGTCATTATTCTTGTTATTGATTATATTATTTCTTGTTTCTACTTCTTCAATGACTCGAAAGCCCCATGGTGGGCCAAGGCCTAATGACTACTGGCAGATTCTGAGACATGAAATGTCATTTTCTTTTCACTGGCTAGGGTTTTCAGCCATACTCCCAATAGGGACTTATGATTTATAGTGGATTCCGAACGACTGCAAACATCCATGGCACGGCAAAGACTCGAATTTGAAACCTGTGCTACCGAGCGCCAAAGCTCCTTGTTTAATTGATTAATTACATTAATTTTTCACTTTTATGCTTAAAGAATTTATTATTTTATCCCCTTAAAGTTTCATCTGTTATTTTCAAATAAGAATGCTTGTAGACAATAAATACTTGTACAGAATAAATATCTTATATGGTATACCTTAATGCATGTTTTCCAAAACATATTACCAATATTATATGTGTGTGTGTGTGTGTGTGTGTGTGTGTGTGTGTGTGTGTGTGTGTGTGTGTGCGTGTCAAAAATCCAATTCTGTTTAATGTCTTTTAACAAAATATATCGTAATCAACTATTTATAATCTGCAGTGGTAATTTTCCGTGATAAAAATAAAATGATTTCGTATTTTCTGTAATGACGTATAATATTTGTGGCTCAATTTTGTTTTTGTTATTTATTCCAGTAAAGTTCTATTTTAATATCCATCGTTTTAATCTTAAGCTACCACAACATTTTTAAAAATCTTAAAACTTTTTTGATACAATCCAATAACGTCGACATTTTTAATGGTCAACTACATATTTAAAGCAAATTAAATACTTAGGTATTACTCTTGATAAATCCCTCATTCATAGCATACATATTAATAATATAAGAAAATATTTTAACTCTTCAGTTCGTATTTTTTATCCACACATTTGTAGAAAATTTAAGCTCTCTATCACGAATAAAATACTTATTTACATATATCACATATGTCCCACGATCCCATAAACAAGTCCGGATTGAGGCCTAGCAGCAAAATCTAATTCGGAAATTGTTCAAAGAATTGAAAATTAAGTTCTTCAGATAATTTTAAATTCACCTTGATACTTCAGACATGTGGATATTAGAAACTCTTTTGATCTTCCTAATATTAGACAATTTAACTTTATTATCACTAAAATATTTTATGGCTGTATTATTTCTCTGGTAACTCTGTTCTTAGATCCTACACAGTGCTATAGTTGTAACCCGTTCCACCATAGCTGAGCGAATTGTTATAGTACTCCTTGAGACCTTAAATGTGGAAGAGACCACAATATAAAAGAATGTCCTATTACCAAGAGATTAGAAGTAATGAGATGTAGATGTAGCCAAGGAGCTTCGTTAAATAAAATTTGTTGTTTGTTAGATCCTCACAATTTATGACAGGACTCTATATGAAAATAGAAAGCGACCTAGAACTGTTCTCAATATTCTCAGTTAACGTACTCTCCCGAATCTTCTCTTCCTGAAGTGTCAGATAGAATGTTCCACTTGTTGGCAGCTCAACCATCTTTCGATCTTTTTTTTTTCAATGTATTAATTAAATTTTCCTATTTTCCTTTTGATTATATTCGTATATATTCCTAATCTTGTTCTTACTTTAAATTTTAATATTAATATTTTAAAAATAAAAGACATAGCAATTCAGTTGGCATAGACCACGGATGGGCCAACTACGCCCCGCGGCCCTACGGCCCACCGAAAGGTTCTGTCCGACCCGCGAATAGAATTTTAATTTGCCGGTCAGAGGCAAATTAAAAGAAATATTCATGTATTATATATCCATCTCCTTTTCTACTTTGATTAAATATTATTATTTTTGTCTTTCTTTTTTGCAAAGGACTGATGCTCTTTTTAGTTTCACTATTTTTCTGCTTTGTTAGTTGTAGATGTAGATTTGCATCAACAAGCGTTATCTCTTTCTCGGGCAGCAGACATATAGGAATCCAATATAGGTGAATTAGATCTCACATGTTGCAGACTGCACATTTTAAGCTTTTTCTTTTAGCACGAGTTTAATAGTATTGATTGCATATGGGAAGATTGCGGACATAGATAATAATTGCGAATAGTGGTGAAATTTTTAAAAGTATAGCGTAGCTAGTGCTTGCTTGGGTTATTCGTAAAATAGCCTAAGCAATTTATATATTATTGGTTAATAATATTATAAATATTAGGGTAATAATAAAGGGTTATTAATATTATAAATATTAGGGTAATAATAGAGAGTTATTAATATTATAAATATTTTTAAAATTTTAGAAAAATTTATCTCGGCCCGCCAAATTTTTTTTTCCTTCGATTTTTGTTCCGCGACCGAAAAGGTTTTCCCATCCCTGGCATAGACCAAAGGACAGGAATCGTGTGGCTGCTTCATAACCAAGAGCTTCGTTCCTCCTTCAATTGATCAAATAGGTGGAATAGCATTTGATTAAATGTATACATGTAAATAATCTTCAATGTGTATTAATAAAGTGAAAAGGAAAGATTTTGAAATTTTGAATTATTTGAATTTCACATTGATATTTCAGAAAGGAGGATAGTAGGAACTATCTTGACCTCCTTAGTATTGAATAATTCATCTTTAATAATTCTAGAATGTTTTATGACTCCGTGTCCCTTTCACTGGTAACTGTGTTCTTAGATCCCTCCCAATTTATGACATTACTCTATATGATAATAGAAAGCGTCCTAGAACTGTTCTCAATATCCTCAGTGAGTGTTCTCTCCCTAATCTTCTCTTTCTGAAGTGTCACAGAGCAAGTTCCGCTTGTTGGCAGCTCAATTATACTTTTCAATGTATTAATTATAATTTCCTAAGTGCCCGACACCAAACTCAACCTGTTGGTAGCTGAATCATCTTATTATTCATTAATAATCTCATTTTTTTGCAAAGTATTAATTAAAATTTCCTATTTTTCAATTCTTACTATTATTTCGCACTCTCCCTATCTATATCTTGTTCAAATTTTCAATCGTTCATAAAATACTTTTTATTCATCCACTCCATTTCAAATACATTTTTTTTGAACTTGTAGTGGATGGCACTGGATGTTAATACAGTTTTCACAAATATTAATTCATTAATTAAATTTAATTCATTAATTTTAGTTTTTTTAGATTTAAGTTGCATGTATCTAATAATAGATGGCGCCAGATGTAATTGGTAAATTTCAACTTTATTTGTAAAGGAATTTTCTGCAATACAGTGAAAAAAAGTAAGAATTGGCTATAAAAAATTTTGTTTATATTCCTTGTTTCATATATACTTCTCTATATTCATATATACTCTTAATCTCGTTCTTACTTTAAATTTTTATATTAATATTAAAAATTAATAAGGCATAAGAATTCAGTGGGCATAGATCAAAGGCAGTGCTTCCAATAATGCAGAAAAGTAAACTTGTGACTTCTCTGCAGGCAAGTATTTCGTTCGTAAATTTTTTTAAAAGTCAATTCCTATTTTTTTTTCACTCTATTGCAGAAAGTCCTTTATAAATAATTTTCATTCATTTTTTAATTTTATCTGCGCCATCTATTGGTAGATATATGCAACTTTAATCTAAAAAAAACTAAAATTAATTAATTAAATTTAATTGCTGAATGAATATTTGAAAAAACTGTTTTTAAACACCACAAGTTCAAAAAAAAAATGTATTTGAATTTGATTGGATGAATAAAAAGTATTTTATTAACGATTGAAAATTGAACAAGATATATCTAGGGAGAATGTGAGCTAATAGAAGGAAGTGAAAAAATAATGTGCAGTACATAAAATATTATGTAAGTCGAAAAGGAAAAAAAATGTGCAGACAAGAGCAGTGATAAAAATAAAATAGAATTTCATATGCGTCATAGATATACAAACATATAAGCTTACGCAAAGGTTTTTAAATTATATTTTACTTTGTTTCAGACCTTTTTTATCGAATCACGCATATCGACGAATAACGCTGTTTTTTGACTCCTCTCATAAAAATAGAATAAAATTTCATCATCCTCTGCGAACATAAATTTTTCACTTTTATGTATAAAAAATTTATTATTTTCTCACCTTAAAGTTTCAACTATTATTTTCAAATAAGAATATTTGTAGTCAATTTTTAATCAATAGTTTATTACTACATAGTTTTTATTGTTATAGATACTTCCAACAATAAAGACAGTATATTCTAAAAGCTGTATACAATCTGTGTGCATAAATTGGAAACTTTTTTAACGTATAAACTAATACATATAACAAGAATACAACAGTTCTTCTGTATAAGAAGGAAATTTTAATATGTTGCAAATTTGTATTCTCTTCTAATGTATTAATCTTAATTTAATCATTTATAAACAAGAGCTTAAGTTACAAGAGGATTAAATTAAACTATTTTCAAGTGACAAGTTAATCTTGACGTTTTTTCTTGTAATAATTACCTTTTTATAATTATCTGAATATTTTTTTTTTTTTTAATTTTTCAGTCACTTTTGACAACAAATCAAATTGTATTTTATGTAAAAAGTAATGTGTAATAAAAAAATATTTCATTAAATTAACACAATAGAAGTTTTTAATTCATTAAAATAATACATGAGCAAAATAAATATTTAAAAGATTAGATGTATGTTATTAACTATCTAATTAATAATAGGCTGGTTATTTATAAAATTACCACCAACTAAAGTAATATTAACATGATTTAAAATTGTAAAAAAAAAATGCCTATTAAATCACTATTCTAGATTAAAATAACTCCTCAACCAAATCAATATTTACCAGATTAGAAGAATATTACAATCTAACCAATAAACAAAGTTTGTGTTATTATGGAAACTATTTTTTAACAATATAATAGAAGCTATTCTTTTAAAATTATAACAGAAACTATGTTTTCAACAATAAAATATGACAATTCTTTCATATCATTTTAACAAAATAATAGAAACTATTCTTTTAAGGATATAATAGAAACTTTCTTTTTAACAATATGATAGAAATTATCCTCTTAATAGCATTATATAAGCTATACTTTACAACAATGTAATAGAAATTTTCCTATTATTAATATTATATACACTATCCTTACAACAATATTTTATAAACTGTTCTTTAACAATGTGATACAAACTATCATCTTCATTATATTATATAAACTGTAATATAATAGAAAGCAGCAGCAATATAATAGAAACTATCCTTTGAACAATATGTTAGAGACTATCCTTTCAACAATATAATAGAAACTATGCTTTTAACAATATAATCGAAACTATCCTCTTAATTATGTTACAGAAAATATCCTTTCAATACTGTAATATAAACCATACTTTTAACTATATGATAAAAAGTATCCCCTTGATAGAAACTAACCTTTTAATAATATTATATACATTATCCTTTCGACAATATAATAGAAACTGTCCCTTTAACAATTTGATATAAATTATCATCGTAATTATATTATATAAACTGTCCTTTCAGCAAAATAATAGAAACAATCCTATCAATAGTATAGAAAATTTTCTCTTAATAATATAATGTAAGCAATCCTTTCCAATAATATAATAGAAACTAACCTTTTAACAATATGGTAGAAACTATCCTTTTAACAATATGATAGAAAATATCCTTCCAAAACTATACCAGCAACTATCTTTTCAACAACATAATAGAAATTAACCTTTTAACAATACCATAGAATTATGTTCTTAGTTATTTCATAGAAACTATCCTTTCAACATTGTAATAAAAGCAATCTTTTCATCAAAATGATAGAAATTATCCTCTTGATAACATTATATAAACAATGCAATAGAAACCATCCTTTTAATAATATTATATAGTACACTATTATTTCAAGAATAAAATATAAACTATCCTTTTAACGATGTGATAGAAATTATCATCGTAATTATATCATATATAAACTATCCTTTCAAAATAATTTAGAAAGTAACCTTTTAACATTATAATAGAAGCTATCCGTTGAACCATATGATAAAGACTATCCTTTCAACAATATAATAGCAACTATATTTTCAACAATATAATAGGAACTATCACTGTAACAATACCATAGAAACTATTATCTTTATTATAGAAACTATCCTTTCAACATTGTAATAAAAACCAACCTTTGAAAAATAAGATAAAAATTATCCACTTGATATAAACTATCCTCTTCAACAGTACAATAGACACTATCCTTTCAACATTGTAATAAAAACCAACCTTTTAAAAATAAGATATAAATTATCCACTTGATATAAACTATCCTCTTCAACAGTACAATAGACACTATCCTTTCAACATTGTAATAAAAACCAACCTTTTAAAAATAAGATATAAATTATCCACTTGATATAAACTATCTTTTTCAACAGTACCATAGAAACTATCATTTTAACAATGTGATGGATATTATCAATTAACAATACGATAGAAACTATCTTTTTAATATATTACAGAAACTACCCTTTTAATTATATTACAGAAATTGACCATTAAAATATACAATAGAATAAACTTTTAACAATATTATGGAAATTTTCTTATATTTTGTATGTTTAAGGGAATGATTCTAAATTCATTTTATATCCTATGCTTTTAATTTCTTTTTGCCACTTTACCACCGTTGGTTGTAATAGATTTATCAAAGCCAAAATTCTTCAAAAAAACAATCTCTTTTTCCATAAGAGCAGCTTAGCAAGGACAAAGAAAACACCAGTCAAGGATCAAAGCTAAGAACCCTGAAACACATTCTGGATCAAGAAAAATTGCTTTTCATTAGCACCGCAATCTTCGTGGTCTCAGAAAAGGTTACCCTAGGTATTAAAGCATCCTGTACCATCGCTGATACCAAGGATATACGAAGGAAACACTTCTTGAGGATACATCCTTCAAATTTAGTTCCTAAAAATAAAACGTATGAGAAGTTTCAGTTGTTTGTCTGGATCGTGATGAAAGTTCCATCCGGTGTTTAATCTCTTTCTTGGCTTTTTTTTTCTTAAATGGTTGCAGTTAATGTCCTAGAAGTGGTGGAAAAGATCCTTCTGCTAAGGCCTGATTGTTTCCACGGAGTTAAGGAGGGATATAATCGCGCCTTCTGGCTAGGGGGTGGTAACCTCCAGGGTATTTGCGCAAGATAGATTTCCCCCACAGTTTCTTAGGAGTTTAAAGAGTCGTCTGGCGCTGTTATTCATTTTTCCCATCTGGAAAAAAAATCGTTTTCAGAAGAAAAGATTTCTTCGTCTACGCTGTGTTGCATAATATCCATCCAAATTTAATTATGTGGTATGAAAAGGTTTTGCTCAGAAAAGATTAAAAAGTAATTTTATTAAAAATTTGATTATTTATTGTATCTCTTAAGCCACTATAACCTCGGCGATTGAATTATAAAAATGTTTAAGAAACATTTTAAATTTCAATTAAAATGAATAGTTAATGAACTTTCTAAACAATTAAAATTATCCTACCATTAATATAATAGAAACTATCCTTTTAGCAATATGATAGAAACTATCCTTTTAACAATATGATAGAAACTATAATTTTAATTATATAAAATATACTTTTGACAATGTGATAGAAAATATAATTTTAATTATATAAAATATACTTTTGACAATATGATAGAAACAATGGTTTCAACAATATATTAGAATCTAGTATACTTTTTTCAATATGACAGAACTATATTTTCAATAATATAATGAAAATTAATCTCTTTACAATACGATAGAAACTATCATCTTAATATTATACAAAATATTTCAACAATATAATGGAAATTAATCTTTTATCAATACGATAGAAACTATTATCTTAATTATATTATACAAAATATGTCAACAATAGAATAGAAATTATCCTTTTTAACAATACGATGGAAACCATCATCTTGATTATATTAATAACGTATAGTTTTAACTATATAAACAATCCTCTAAACTATATTATATAAATAATCCGTCCAACAACATGATATAAACATAATTATACCATATAAACCATTCTTTCACCAATATAATAAAAAAAATATTCTATAAATATTCTTTTGGAAATATAATGGAGATTTTCCTTTTAAAAATAATATGAAAACTTTTCTTATAATTTGCATGCTTAAATGAATTATTCTAATTTCATTTTACATCGTGTTCTTTTCATTTTTGCCACTTTAACACCGTTGATTGTTATAGATTTATCAAAGCCAAAATTCTTCAAAAAAACAATCTCTTTTTCCTTAAGAGCAGCTTAGCAAGGACAAAGAAAACACCAGTCAAGGATCAGAGCTAAGAACCCTGAAACACTTTCTGGATCAAGAAAAATTGCTTTTCATTAGCACCGCAATCTTCGTGGTCTCAGAAATGGTTACCCTAGGTATTAAAGAATCCTGTACCATCGCTGATACCAAGGATATACGAAGGAAACACTTCTATTCTTGAGGATACATCCTTCAAATTTAGTTCCTAAAAATAAAACGTATGAGAGGATTCATTTGTTTGTCTGGATCGTGATGAAAGTTCCATCCGGTGTTTAATCTCTTCTTTGGCTTTTTTCCTTAGATGGTTGCAGTTAATGTCCTAGAAGTGGTGAAAAAGATCCTTCTGCTAAAGCCTGATTGTTTCCACGGAGTTGAGGAGGGATATAATTGCGCCTCCTTGCTAAGGGGTGGTAACCTCCAGGGTATTTGCGCGAGATAGATTTCCCCCATCGTTTCCTTGGAGTTTAAATAGTCATCTGGGTCTGTTGTTAATGTTTCCCTCCTGAAAAAAAATCGTTTTCATAAGAAAAGATTTAGTTGTCTTCGCTGTGTTGTATAATATCCATCCAAATTTAATTATATGGAATGAAAAAGCTTTGCTGAGAAAAGATTAAAAAGTAATTCTATTAAAAATGTAGAGATGTATCTTTTGGTGGTACTAAAACGTTGGTGCTTGAATTATTAAACAGCAATAAAATATTTTAAATGTTAATTAAAATAAATAATTAATCAACTTCATTTGCTTATTTTTCTTGCTTTCTAAAAAATACATATTTTTTAATCGATTATATTTTCTTCTTGTATGAAATAGGTTCCGAGAGTCGGCGAGCGACCTGATGGCCAATTAGCTTGCGATCTGGCCTTCGGTACCACGGGCTTGAAGTTTGAATCCTGGTGGTGGCATTTATGTTTGTGAGTGGTTCGAAAGTCCTTGTCTAATTAGCCTAAAGAGTGAGCAAAATGACAGCAGAAAGACAAGCCAAACCTGGATTGGGTGAATAGAGCCAAATATCAAGAAATTTATATGTGGAAAACTAACTTATAAGGATTAGTCTGAAATCCTGCAAAAGGGAGGGGACTTTTTTTCGTAGACTTTATTTTTGAGCCATAAAAACATTACAGTTAAATACGTTCTTCGACACTTTTTTTTCACCGACTAGAATTCTTACCTATTTCTGTTTTTATCTACCTGACTGTCATTGGATCAGTGCAATCTGGGTGTTTACTTAGAACACCTACCTAGTTGAGAATTTATTTATTTCTTTTTTTACACTCTTCAATATTGCAATTGTAGCATCAAGAATGTACAGAGGAATGTTGATGTTCAGGTAATACTAGAGGTATATATCACAAAAAATAAAACAGGATATCAAGTTCCTTAATGAAAAGGATAAATGCATCACCTTCCAGTGAATTTCATCACATGTTGGAATGGATGGAAAAAGGGCAGACCTTCGGACAAAAGAAAAAGAATAGAAAATGTTCTTAGACCGTTTTCCTATCCCTCGTGAATTTTTAATGAAAACTAAACGGAATAAAATTAAGTCATCGTATATTAGTGAATTATTCGGCAGGGAATCCATTGCCAAGATTGTAGATCGTTTAGCCGACAAGGCGATGTCCGAGGTGCACCAATGAGGAGGTAGATCTACGTTGCACCTATGCACCTATGCAACTATCAACGAGCTATACCCCGAACCGGAGTGGTTGAGAATCTATACCTATGGCTCCCGGATGGATCAGCGAATAAATGCCGGGGCAGGAGTTTTCTGCGACCTGTTTTCTGTCTATGCTCCTGTCGGCTGTTTTGCATCTGCTTACGACGGTGAAGTCGAAGCTTTAAGTATTGCCCTAACTCAATAGCAGTGCCGAACAGAACAATTTACTAGAACAGTCATTCTATCTGACTCTAAGGCAGCACTTTTGGCAATTAACACCGCCCTAACACCTCAGTCTACTTCCATCGAAAAGTGAATCTCTTGTCTTGAAGATCTTGACCCAAAGGGCAAGAATATCGTTTTGCCGTGGATCCCAGGCCATTGTAATGAGAAGGCGGATTCTCTTGCAAAAAAAGGAACAACCATCGCCCAAACCTTTTGTAAAGACATCTATTTTCACTCGATGAAACTGATGATCCGAGACTTTTTTCGGAACACTTTATCTGATAATCTGCTTGAAGGCAACTCATCTAAAACCTGGTTTAACTTTATTTTAAACATCTCTGATCAGCCCAGGTTTAAAGCTGTTGCCCTTTTCAGACTCCTGACGGGCCATGATTGTATGGCCAATCATCTTTTTCGTATGAAAATATTTGCAAGCCCAAAATGCATGCTCTGCAGTCTTGGAGAGGACATGGATTCATCTCACCTTCTTGTCTGCCCTGCACTTGCTTCCTTTACTGTGTATGGTCGTTAGTGGGAGGCTAGGGCCCTTATGGGCTAAACATGTCACTATGTGATTTCTTTGTTTTCATGTTCTTTGTGTTCTGTTTTTGTGTTTTTTTATTTTATTACTTTTTGTAGCCTGCCATTGGAAATAAAAAAAAATATTAGTGAATTATTATCTAACACCAGAGGAAAAGTGTGGAAGACAATCGGGGATGACTGGAAAAACTCGCAACAGAGATTGCTGCCAATTTTAGATTAAGAACTGGACACGACTGCCTGGACGAACATCTGGCCACAATGAGAGAGAGAGACAGAAGCAATGAGAATACGATAAAACAGAAACAGGCAAGTCTACTTGTTTGCTCGGGACTGAACTCTAACTTACAATAGAATGATGATTTGTGTACCCTTTACTGGAGGGCCAGAGGAAACATTTCCTAATCACACGGACTTTTATGATGGTGCTTCCAGTTTTTAAAATTTTTATCCTTAGAACATTTAACTTGTTTTTAACTATTTTAAGCCCTTTTGTTAAGAATGCCTGATCTTTTTCATTTGTAATTTTGATTTGTTTATATGTTCGGTTTTTTTTTCTACTGTAAGTAGGCTAAAAATGTAGGGATTGAGTTCTAATAAAGCCATATGTAACAACAGGATAGGTAACAAGTCGTAGGATAAGTCAATAGGTTAAAGGATATAGGACAAAGGAATAGGTAATAGGGCAATAGTATAGTCAATAGGACAAAGCCATATGTAATAAGCCGTAGGACATTTAAATTATTTACACCAAAAAATATTTTAATGATGCACGAATGAACAAGACATGAACAAAAATACACTTAATTTAATATCAAATATGACTCTCTGAAGATGAAATACAGGCCTTTAAAAGTCTTAACTTATTATCATTGAAAGATTAAGAATTTTCAGAGAAATATTATGCAATGTTGAATTCACTTTGACTTGAAATGAATGATAACCTTCAACCTTTTTCATTCTCCATTACTAACTAATGACGTGCCACACAGGCTAACTAACTAACTAACTCTCCGGCACTGCAGTCCATGTTGGACTGAGGTCGTCTGCTTACTGGCAGATTCCGAAACAGGAAATGTTTTTTTACTGGGTATTAGACCGGTACCTACGGTTTAATGTGGATTCTCCACACAAGGTCTAGGGGAAACAAATTGAGAAACATAACACAAAATCAAGAAATGATGTTTTGTATGTTTAAGGATGTTTATACTGTAAAAGTAGAATAATTGTCAAAGCGGCTAATTAATTACACTAATTGTTTCCATATTTGTAACATTTGTAATGCAAACGTTCATTAAGTGAAAATGATGAATTTCATTATTTACTTGGTGATTTAATTATTATTACTTATAATGATATTTAGATATTCTGTGCATAGCACGATTCAGGTCTTAATGCAACGTCGTGTTATAATTTTCATTATATACATATGCATATGCATATAGTATGCATATATATATATAAATATGCATATGCATATAGTATGCATATATATATATATATATATATATAAATGAATACTTAAATACTGTATTCCGATGTAAGTTAAAAACTAATTGCCTATTGATGCAATAAAAGTAATTATACTTTAAGCTTGCGTCTAACCAAAACACTAAAAATAAATTGTAATTAGTTGTTTTTAATTAGAAAAAATTATTTTTTGCCACGCTCGTCTGTCTGGTTCTACTTGTTGGCGTGATTTAGGAATTTCTTTTAATTAAAAATTAATTGTATAGGGACTAATTAAGTACAGTAATTGTTTAAAATATTAATTGTTTAAAGTCTGTGCTATTGTGTTCTCTTTTTAATATAGATTTTGTTTCTTCAATAAATTATATTTTAAATACTTATTTATAATTTTCTTTATTTATGAATAGTTGTTCTCAATAATGTTTCCTGTACAATTTGGGAAAACGTAATTCTTTATCTTTATAAAATTTTTCATCTACGATTGAGATTTCATTTGATTATTTTGCAGTTTAATTTTTTTTCCTAATAAAATTTACCAAAAGTGAAAATCCATGAAAAAATTCACATGAATTATTTCCTTATCAGAGCGTTCCAATAAACAGAAATTTATATATGAAAAATACAGCGAGTTACCCTTTAATTCCTTGAATGATTCTGAACCGGGCAAGGTAGGATTATATTTCGCTAGGTCAGTTAATCGAGAGAGTTTTAATTAAAAATAACAGATAATAATTAAAACGTCAATACTGCAGATCAGTACAGAAGGTGGATCTTTAATCTAGGACATTACCTACAACAAATATCCCCTTCTTCTTCAATGAATTACTCATAGATCCCTATGTATTGTGATTGCAGCTGTGAAGGATCAGTAATCTTTGTGTATATCATGAACAGTGCACCGACGGGTGATGAAAGGAGGCCATTTCCATCTTGGAGTACTTTTAGGGGGCATATCGTATGGGAGAAAGCGTAGACAACTCTCACCAGGCAGTCTGATTATCGACGTAAGATGGTTTTACACACATTGTCACAATAGCCATTTAGTCTCCTTATTTCTGAAAGCAATAACTACAACGATGCAGCCAGAGTGATTCGAACGTAAAAAACATTGAGATATCTGTTCGATTTAGTTCAGATATCAATCGTGGTATATTTAATCTGCTTTTCGCACATTGCATATATCAATCTCAGTAAACTTAAAATAATTAAAAAACTCTTGAAAGTAACATACAGAAATGATGTACACTACATACGGAATAGCTGTAATGTAGTCACTAAAAAACTAACTAAAATGCTAAATTTCAACAGAATGGTTGATGATAATTAACTTGGATTTAAGATGCATATCAGCGAATTCGTGATACGTGAAACGTTGTGATCAAACTTGCTTTGCTAACTTTATGTTTTGGCTTGTTAGACACATATGTACTATTTGTGAATATAGATTCCAGAGTAATATTTATCTATTTCCATACACTTTATTTAAGTTTCCATTTTGTCAGTTCTAAATCGGAATCAACCTGTATATGTTTTTTTTTTCTAATACAAACTTCATTGGTACATGCTTACAAATAAATTTGTCTTTATCACCATCTTGTAGTTACGAACAAATATACTATTTACTTTTTAAATCTAGCAAATCATAAAATTAAATTATTATTGCTCATTTAAATGAAAATAATTATTTTAATCAAAGTTATCAACGTAGTAGGGAATCATAATTGTTGATACGATAACCGATAACACAGAAATTATTAGGCGGAATATTGAAAATTACAAATAATTCGATATTCGATCACCTGATAAGTTGAAGCTGATTTCATTCTAAGTCGGCTTCGATTTATATTAATTCAGATCCCCATTTTAAATATTCGATATAAAAAGTTTGCCCTCCAAATTTTAATAACTCTTAACTTGTTCAAACGGTTAGGTTTAAACGTATAGAATAGGCTTTTGGAAGTATAGAACAAAACAATAGGCTTAGAACGTACGGAAGGTCTTTCCTTTATCAGGTATTTCTAATTGCACTGAGAACTTTTGAAATTTCGATATTCGAAAACTTATTTTGTATGAAGAATGCGTATAGAACATTCCTCTTTACGCTATTTGATAAAGGAAATCTTTATTTTTGGATAATTGAAAAAAAGTTTTAGAGTAGAGGAAAAAATCTGTATGAATAAGATTAAAAAATATTGGAAACCATTAATAATAGCAGGGAAAAATATCGAAATCCAAATCCCTTTAATTTCTCTGTGTTTTTTTTTCACTTGGAATGCATAAAATGCCAGAATAACTTTACATTTATTTACATGTAAACAATAGTTTCAAAATTAAGGTCACACAAAACTCCATAAAGAGATCATGAAGAAACTAGGAGTACATAAACAATCATGGTACATCATGAAGAACAAAGTATAAACATCTAAATGTTTTATACCCACAAAAAAGGGGGCATATATCATTTTATTTTATTTAGTAAACGATTCATTCCCCTAAATATTATTTGCCTGATTTTTCAATGAAAAAATATTTTTATTAATTGTTATTATATACATTTGTCATATTTGCTCTAATATATGTTTAATTAATTAAATAATTAATATACTTAATAATGACTATTGTAGTAATTTGAATTATTATTTTTTGTGACAAACAAAAAATCAATTAAACATGTAACTAAATAAAGATGATGAACAAAAGATAAAATAATTATAGCAATTATCATATTTTGATAAATTTGAAAGGCAAATTGAATAAAGGAAAAGAAAAGAAAATTATAATAAAAATTCATAATTAATTTTGATGAAAATGCAAATTTGTTTGTGGATCTGCAAAAATTCTTGTAAAAATAATCATAGTTTGACTCGTTTGATATGTAAATTAAATTATGAGAAATAATTAACAAAATTAATATTATTAATTTATATTTATAAATTAAAAGGATTACTCATAACTTAAAATGATTAGAGCTATCATCCTCAGAAGTTACCATAGAAAGTTGAAGAGATGTAATTATATTAAAGAATTGTCCTTAATTTGACTTTAGGGGTTAATTGTTTTATATATATGAAAAAAACTCCTTCTTTAGACCAATAAGAAACAGACTTAAAAAGATTATAAAGATAGAAACAAATTTTTTTTTTTTTACAAACAAATCAATCAAACATGTAACCAAATAAAAAGATGAGGAATAAAAAAGAAAAATCTATAACAAATGTATGATCAAAGAAAATATCTATCACTAGATATTATTTACCTGACGTTTGCAATGAAAGAATATTCTTAATATCCTGGTACGTTTGCTATGCAGCTCTAATATTTGTTCAGATAATTAAATAATTAATATATTTAATAATTATTCTAACAACTTGAATTATTTTATCAACAAATCAATCAAACATGTAAATAAATAAATAGTTGATGAATAAAATTTAACATGTAAATTTATGATCTAAGAAAGATCTATGAGTAAATATTATTTGCTCGACTTTTTTAATGATAGAATATTCTTATAATTGTCATCCGGTTCGTTGTATTGTCCTAATAATTAATAATTATTGTGTAATTTGAATTATTTTTTTGACAACACATACACAAATCAATCAAACATATAACTAAATTAAAAATGATGAATAAAAAAGAATAATCTATGACCATCATTATTTGCCTGACTTTTTCAATGAAATAATATTCTTAGAATTATAATCATATACTTTTATTTTACTGCTCTAATATTTAATATTGAGTTTGATAGATTTGAAATGCAAATTAAGTAATGGAGAAACAAAGAAAATTATAGTAAAAAAAAGCATAGTTAATTTTGATTAGAATGCAAATTCAAAGTAGCAACGAAGACATTTACGATAACAGAGGATATAGTACTTTTATTTGTTTAAAATGCAAATTCGTTGGTGGAAATAAGCAAAAATTTATAATAAAAATTATCATAATTTGATTTGTTTGAAATGTAAATTACGTTATGAGAACTATTTAACCAAATTAATATCCACGTTAGTTAGCCAAAAACACATTTAAAAAAATATACTTCATTTTTTATACTGTATTTTCATGAGTACATAGTTAGAAGAATGTATAATATCAAACCAATATTCCCTTTTTGCATGTAGAATTTATATGTAAATTTGTAGAATTTATAAGTAAACAAGGTATATTCATATGTTTGAGCTTACGATCCCTTCATTTAGGATTTTTAATTAATATTCCTTCTGTGGCTAAATAAAATTTTGTGTTGCAAAATTTTATAGTTGTCATGCAAACTATCCATAACTGTGATTATGTAAACTATCCAGTTCTATGATCATGCAAAATATCCATAACTGTGATTATGTAAACTATCCAGTCTATGATCATGCAAACTATCCATAACTGTGATTATGTAAACTATCCAGTTCTATGATCATGCAAAATATCCATAACTGTGATTATGTAAACTATCCAGTTCTATGATCATGCAAAATATCCATAACTGTGATTATGTAAACTATCCAGTTCTATGATCATGCAAAATATCCATAACTGTGAATAAACAATCCAGTTCTATGATCATGCAAAATATCCATAACTGTGAATAAACAATCCATTTCTATGATCATGCAAAATATCCATAACTGTGAATAAACAATCCAGTTCTATGATCATGCAAAATATCCATGAATCATGCAAAAAACTATCCATAACTGTGAATAAACAATTTCTATGATCATGCAAAATATCCATAACTGTGAATAAACAATCCATTTCTATGATCATGCAAAATATCCATAACTGTGAATAAACAATTTCTATGATCATGCAAAATATCCATAACTGTCAGTAAATAATGCATATGTGTGAATCCAGCCAATCCGGTCACAGTTTTAACTATGATCATAAATGAGATCCAAAATATCCATAATTATTAGGATGTAAATTATACACTTCTGTGATGCAAAATTTCAATAATTATATTTATTACATCAAATAGTTTGTCGAAATTTCCTGGGTTTCGAAAAAACGATTTATCGAGAAATACTAGATATTGCCAAAAAAGGATTATTTTTTTATCAAATTGTGCAAATTATATATGTGTCTTTCACTTGATTTTTAATACATTATTTACTACACAGATCTTCATTATGAAGAACATTTAAATCATTCGAGTGTCTGTTTTAGAAAATAATATAATTTGAAATAACTAAATGATTGATTTTTAATATTAAAAAAAAGTGAAAATTAATGTGCAACAAAAAAAAAACATATTTTCTATTGGTTATTTTGTAAAATTATACATCTTATTAAAAAAAATCTTATATATTATAATTTCTAATCTTTACCGTTAGGGATTTAATTAACTTTAAATTTCAGCTAAATTAATCTATCATTTTGTGCTTTCATTTTATCGCTCTTTTTCTTTGTCTCGTGTCATGCATAATATGACAAGACGCCATTGTATTTAAAAAATAAATATTTTTTACCTGTCTTTCAGAATTAAAGAGTTCACTTAAAAAAAGGTATGTTGATTTTTTTTATATTCAAAAAATTATTTTTCCAAAAAAAAGGCTCAAAGCCTGACATATAAATTGAAGCAAATGTACCAAAACTTATTTATAAAAAGGCATCAATCCAAAGACAAATGGTGGAAAAAATTGTAGATAGAAACATCAATTGCCAAGAGACTTCAAATGCTTCATTATTTCGTCACCTATTTTAAATTATTCAAGATTTGCATGGTCATGTCAACTTTAATTTCTATTGAAATAGATTAGCCAGTTCAGTGATCTAAACATGAAGTGATCGTGTCAACTTATTGAAATTCGAGAAATTACTCCTTATTTTTGTACTTTACTTTCTTTTTATTTACCTGAAAATTGCTTAATCACAAACGAAATGACTGTGGTTTGTTGTCAAAATCACTTTATAGTTTATAGTTTGTCTCAGATTGCATTTTTTCCCCTTGCTTTTCAATATCGATTTCGACACCTTCATAATATATAATTTACATTTAATTTTTTTCAATTTTAGTATTAGAAGAAATAGTCAGCTGGAATGAAGTAAAGATAGAGCAATAAATAACCACAACAGGTTCGTCAATGTGAAGCTGGTATTTGTATTAGTATGCAAAAGCACATATGAATTCTATGAAAAGATCGATGATAGAGACCGCACAAAAATAAGTTTGAACTTAATCATTAAATTTCTTACTTTTTACGCACACAACTTTTTATAGACAATTTTTTTATACAAAAGAAAACAATTCACAAGGAGCATTGCATAAAAATAGCGAGCGAAAATACGAGCAACTCAAAAATAATGAAATTTTGTGTTTATAAATATTTCTGGTAAACATTTGATATTTGAAAATGATAAAAATGCTGTTAAAAGTTATTATTATATTCAAAAATATTGCATAAAACGACATTATTTTAAGTTAGCCATAATGGTGTACCGAGCAATCAACCAATATCTTTCATTTACAAAGCATGTAGCTCCCAATCCAATATAGAATAACAATCAGCCCTACCACATCTGCAGTTCAAAACAACAAATGTGCTAAATCTTACAGAAAATTTCCAAGCAAAAACAATAAATCATTTCAAACAAAAAAAAAGCGGTTATCATAATATAAAATATTATAAGTCATTCAAAGCCCAGCTGATTCACTTTTGAACGAGTCTATTCGTTACAATTTATCACACCACTGAATCCAAAGGTTAAACAGCGTGAGTGAACTCCTTTTCATTTCGTGTTGAAAAACCTGATTACAGCTACAAATATTTCTCGATGAAAGATGGGCCTGGATCAAAACCCATTTTTTTTCCTTATTTCATCCACTCCGAATGGATTACAGATCTCGGCACTGCAGATATTGAGAAGCCCTTCCGAAAAGTTTACAACTCTCGGTTCGCACATTAATAATCCATTTATCTATACGCACACGAAAAGATAAAAAGGAACACGAAAGAATCCAACACCTCTGATGCGCACGGTCTTTTGAATCGGAAGTTTTTATTCTGTTGGTGGCATCAGTTTTTTTCTGTTGTTACCCAGTTGCAAAATAGATTACATTCCACCTCGGAATCCATTAAAAATGCTAGATTTCATTTTTAGCAGTCTTCATGCACTCGAAGAAATAGAAAAATTCTTCATGATCGATTTTTTTTTGTCATTTCCAAAAGCTCCTACTTTTAACGGAGTTTTCCTTCATTGGAATAAAAGCCAGGATTCATTAGAAACCGTTTTTGTGTTCAATTGGACGTGGAGATGAAACATTTATCCTTTTTGAAGATTAAAGACTATCTGAACAGTTAATGTCTGTCGGCTATACAAACGTACCTGAAAAAAAATGCAGTTGAAATTTATAACTAAAGTGCGGGGCTTTAAGTGCGGTGCCACAGGTTTCGAGTTCGAGTCTCCGCGGCGCCAAGGATGTTTGTAGTGGTTCGGAATCCACTTTAAGGCGCAGGTCCCGGTCTACTATGACTGTCAGAGCGTCACGGAGCAGAAGTCAGATTTCTACCTACGGTGCTCCATCAGAACAGAAGCTGCCCCATTCCCTACATCCATGAATGGACTACTCACGGGATGCCGTCCCGCACTGCAGTACACTTAGGATCTGTCACAACAATACAACTAAAGTGCGTATATGTCTTGTTATAAAGAGTGCAAAACAGTCGCTTGCTTTTAAATTTTCTTTTTGTATGTAATCGGTATAAATAAAAAGGGCATTTTATTTTAAGACATAATAACGAATTTTTGGAGAAGCATTTTAGGGAAGAAAAATGCTTATTTATTTAAAATTCTCTTTTATTTTTCAAACGCCAAAATTATCTGTTAAATCCGTCTGAAGGATTTTTATAAGTTTGCCTTATTGTAACACTAGTATTGTAGCCATGCTTATTATGACAAGAGCACCTCCTGAGACGTTCAGGATAAATGGTCAGTTGACATAGAGACTCAACACGAAATGAAAAGGAGTTCATTCACGCTGTTTAAACTCTGGATTCAGCGGGGTGATAAATTGTACCGAATAGACTCGTTCATAGATTGATAGAATATATTCTAATGGGCTTTGATTGACTCACACAATTGTATATTATATTATCCGCTTTTTTTAAATGAGTTATTGTTTTTCCTTGAAACACAAAAAAAGGACAAAACTGAAGTACAAAAATTAAAAGTATAAATACAAGTACTTTCTGTTATGTAGGACAGCAGAAAAACTTACATCAAACAAAGGGCCTATAATACAGACCACACAAAAATATATTTGAGCATAATAATTAAATTTGTGACTTTTTATACCGTAAACCTTTTTTTTACATACAACAGAAAACAATTCACAAAAAATATTCCAAAAATTAAAAAAATAAAACTGAACACACACAAATAAAGAAAGATATCAGTTTATAAATAATTCTGCTAATGATTTGATATTTCAAAATTGTAGAAATTGTTTTAAGAAATATATAACCACATTAATTACTAGGCATTTTTATAGTATAAAACAAGATTAGTTTAAATTAACCATAATGTTGGGACGAGCAAATGAACCAATACATTTTACTGGTGCGTTTTCATTTAATGTAACTTGCATCACCCAGTCTAATATAAAATCATAACGAATCAGTCCCGTTTAAATAACAACAATCTCATTCGTTTTACAAACATTTTCCGAGGAAAAGCAATAACTCATTCAAAACAAAAAAGCAGATATCATAATATGCGATAATGTGAGTCATTCAAAGCCCATCAGATGCATTTTTTTTAACGAGTCTATTCGTTAAAATTTACACAAATAAAGGAAAACACACAAATAAAGGATGATTTGAGTTTATAAATAATTCTGCTATTGATTTGATATTTGAAAATTGTAAAAAATTTGTTTATCAAATAACCATATTATTTATTTTTCATTTTTTAAAATATAGCATAAAACAAGATTAGTATAACTTAAACATAATGGTGTGCCGAAAAATCAAATAATAAATTTCAAGGATCATCTTTCATCTAAAATAACATATCCAGATCCAATGAAGAATAATATTGAATGAATCATACCATTTCTGCAATTCAAAACAACAAATTTGATTCATCTTCCAAAAAATCCCAAGCAAAAACAATAACTCATTTCGAACAGAAAAAGCAGATATCATAATATACAATAATATGAGTCATTCAAAACCCATCAGATTCACTTTTGAACGAGTCTATTCGTTACAATTTATCAACCCACTGAATCCAAAGGTAAAACAGCGTGAGTGAACTCCTTTTCATTTCGTGTTGAAAAGCCTGCTTACAACTGCAAATATGTTTTGATGAAAGATGGGCCTGGATCAAAACCCATTTGTTTTCCTCATTCCATCCACTCCAAATGGATTAAAGATCTCAGCACTGCAGATCTTAGGAAGCCCTTCCGAAAAGTTTACACTTCTTGGTTCCCACATTAATAATCCATTTATCTATACACACACGAAAAGATAAAAAAAAACACGAAAGAACCCAACACCTCTGAAGCGCACGGTCTTTTGAATCGGAAGTTTTTATTCTGTTGGTGGCATCAGTTTTTTTATCTTTTACCTAGTTGCAAAATAGATTACATTCCACCTCGGAATCCATTAAAAATGCTAGATTTCATTTTTAGCAGGCTTCATGCACACAAAGAAACAGAAAAGTTCTTCATGATCGATTTTTTTGCCATTTTCAAAAGCTCCAACTTTTACCGGAGTTTTCCTTCATTGGAATAAAAGCCAGGATTCATTAGAAACCGTTTTTGTGTTCAATGCGTCGAGGAGATGAAACATTCTCCTTTTTGGAGGATTAAGGTCTTTTGGAAAAGTTAATATTTACCAACTATACAAATTTATGAGAAAAATAATGCAGCTGCATTTATAACGGAAGTACATTTATGTCTGGTAATGAAGATTGCAAAAATGGCACATGCTCTTACATTTCTTTTTGTATGTAATGGGTATAAAATAGAGTATATTATTTTTAAGACATAATAATGATATTTTGGAGAAGCATTTTAGGGAAGAAAAATACATATTAATTTAAAATCCTCATATATTTTTCAAACACCATAATTATCTGTTAAATCCGTCTGAAGGATTTTTATAGGTTTGCCTTATTGTAACACTAATATTGCAACCATGCTTCTTATGACAAGAGCGCCTATGAAAAATGGTCAGTTGGGTTTGAGACTCAACACGATTTGAAAAGCAGTTCAACACGCTGTTTATACTCTGGATTCAGTGGGCTGATAAATTGTAATGAATAGACTCGTTCATAGAAATTAATTCGTTCATAGATCGATAGAATAGATTCTAATGGGCTTTGATTGACTCCCACAATTGCATATTATATTATCCGCTTTTTTTAAATAAGTTATTGTTTTTGCTTGAAACACAGAAAAAGACACAACTGAAGTAAAAAATTAAAAGTATAAATACAAAAGTACTTACTGTTGTTTTGTATTATAGAGAAACGTACATCGACCTGAAAGAACCACAAAAGAAAGCGCAGAAAAATAAGTTTGATCATAATAATTAAATTTCTTACTTTTTACATGTATAATTTTTTTATATATACAACTGAAAACTATTCACAAAAAACATTGCAAAAAATAGCAAACCAAAAGGAGTACACACACAAATAACGAAAGAATTGAGTTTATATAGAAATCTGACAATTATTGGATATTGGCAGAATTGGAAAATTGTAAAATTTTTGTTAAGAAACAAATGGCCACATTACGTATTAGGAATTTTTTAAAACATAATATAAAACAACATTAGTTTAAATTAACCATAATATTGGGTCAAGTAATCAACACATAAATTTCTCGGGCACATTTTTCATCTAAAATATCATATATCTCCCAATTCAATGTAGAATTATAATGAATCCTTCCTACCACAAAACAACAAAAGTGATTCATTTTACAAAAATTTGCCAGCAAAAACAATAACACACTTTAAACAATAAAAAAGCGGATATCATAATACACAATAATATGAGTCATTCAAAGCTCATCAGATTCACTTTTGAACGAGTCTATTCGTTACAATTTATCACCCCACTGAATCCAAAAGTTAAACAGCGTGAGTGAACTCCTTTCCATTTCGTGTTGAAAAGCCTGCTTGCAACCGCAAATATTTCTGGATGAAAGATGGGCCGGGATCAAAACCCATTTGTTTTCCTTATTCCATCCACTCCATATGGATTACAGATCTCGGCACTGCAGATCTTGAGAAGCAGCCCTTCCATAAAGTTTACAACTCTTGGTTCGCACATTAATATTCCATTTATCTATACACACACGAAAAAATAAAAAAAAGAACACGAAAGAATCCAACACCTCTGAAGCGCACGGTCTTTTGAATCGGAAGTTTTTATTCTGTTGGTGGCATCAGTTTTTTTTATTTCTTACCTAGTTGCAAAATAGATTACGTTAGACCTCGGAATCCATTAAAAATGCTAGATTTCATTTTTAGCAGGCTTCATGCACACAAAGAAACAGAAAAGTTCTTCAAGATCGATTTTTTTGCCATTTCCAAAAGCTCCTACTTTTGGAATGTTGTTTTTCTTCATTGGAATGAAAACTCGGATTCATTAGAATCCGTTTTTGTGTTCAATGGGTCAAGGAGATGAAACATTCTCCTTTTTTGAGGATTAAGGTCTTTTTGAAAAGTTAATATTTACCAACTATACAAACTTATCTGAAAGATAATGCAGCTGACATTTATAGCGGAAGTATATTTATGTCTGGTAATGAAGATTGCAAAAATGACACATGCTCTTACGTTTCTTTTTGTATGTAATAGGTATAAAATAAAAAGAGCATTTTATTTTAAGATACAATAATGATTTTTTCCAGAAGCATTTTAGGGAAGAAAAATACATATTTATTTAAAATTCTCATTTATTTTTCAAACACCATTATTATCTTTTAAATCCGTATGAAAGATTTTTCTAAGTTTGCCTTATTGTAACACTAGTATTGTAACCATGCTTTTATGACAAGAGCACCTCCTGAGGTGTTCAGAATAAATGGTCAGTTGACCTAGAGACTCAACACGAAATGAAAAGGAATTCAATCACGCTGTTTAAAACTCTGGATTCAGCGGGGTGATAAATTGTAACAAATAGACTCGTTCACAGAAATTAACTCGTTCAAAGATTGATAGAATAGACTCTAATGGTCTTTGATTGACTCACACAATTGTATATTATATTATCCGCTTTTTTTAAATGAATTATTGTTTTTGCTTGAAACACAAAAAAGGACACAACTGAAGTACAAAAATTAAATGTGTAAATACAAAAGTACTTACTGTTAAGTTGTATTGTAGAGAAACGTACGACGACCTGAAGAACTATTATAGAGAGATCAGAAAAATAAGTTTGATCATAATAATTAAACTTCATACTTTTTACACGTATAAATTTTTTATGTATACAACTGAAACCAATTTACAAAAAAATTGCAAAAAATAGCAAACCAAAAGGAGAACACACACAAATAACGGAATAATTGAGTTTATAAAGAAATCTGCCAATTATTGGATATTGGCAGTATTGGAAAATTGTAAAAATTTTGTTAAGAAACAAATGACCACTTTACGTCGTAGGAATTGTTTTAAATATAGTGTAAAACTACATTACTTTAAATTAACCATAATATTGGATCAAGTAATCAACACATAAATTTCTCGGGCCCATTTCTCATCTAAAATAACATATATCTCCCAATTCAATGTAGAATTTTAATGAATCCGTCCTACCACCTCTACAATTCAAAACAACAAAAGTGATTCACTTTACAAAAATTTGCCAGCAAAAACAATAACTCATTTCAATCAATAAAAAAGGGGATATCATAATACACAATAATATGAGTCATTCAAAGCCCATCAGATTCACTTTTGAACAAGTCTATTCGATACAATTTATCAACCCACTGAATCCAAAGGTTAAATAGCGTGAGTGAACTCCGTTTCATTTCGTGTTGAAAGGCCTGTTTGCAATTGCAAATATTTCTGGATGAAAGATGGGCCTGGATCAAAACCAATTTGGTTTCCTTATTCCGCGCACTCCAAATGGATTACAGATCGCGGTACTGAACATCTTGGGAAGCCCATACGAAAAGTTTACAACTCTTGGTTCTTACATTAATAATCCATTTATCTACACACAAAAAAAAAGATAAAAAGAACATGAAAGAATCCAACATCTCTGAAGCGCACGATCTTTTGAATCGGAAGTTTTTATTCTGTTATTGGCATCAGTTTTTTTATTTTTTACCTAGTTGCAAAATAGATTACATTCCACCTCGTAATCCATTAAAAATGCTAGATTTCATTTTCAGCAGGCTTCATGCACACGAAGAAATAGAAAAGTTCTTCGTGATCGATTTTTTTGCCATTTCCAAAAGCTCCTACTTTTGGAATGTTGTTTTTCTTCATTGGAATGAAAACTCGGATTCATTAGAATCCGTTTTTGTGTTCAATGGGTCAAGGAGATGAAACATTCTCCTTTTTTGAGGATTAAAGTCTTTTTGAAATGTTAATATTTACCAACTATACAAACTTATCTGGAAAATAATGCAGCTGACATTTATAACGGAACTACATTTATGTCTGGTAATGAAGATTGCAAAAATGACACATGCTCTTACATTTCTTTTTGTATGTAATGGGTATAAAATAAAAATAGTATTTTATTTTATGACATAATAATGATTTTTTGGAGAAGCATTTTATGGAAGAAAAATACATATTTATTTAAAATCCTCATTTATTTTTCAAACATCATAATTATATGTTAAATCCGTCTGAAGGATTTAAATAATTTTGCCTTATTGTAACACTAGTATTGTAACAATGCTTCGTATCACAAGAGCGCCTTTGATAAATGGTCAGTTGGGCTTGAGACTCAACACGAAATGAAAAGGAGTTCACTCACGCTGTTTAAACTCTGGATTCAGCGGAGGGATAAATTGTAACGAATAGACTCCTTCATAGAAATTAACTCGTTCAAAGATTGATAGAATAGACTCTAATGGTCTTTGATTAACTCACACAATTGTATATTATATTATCCACTTTTTTCAAATGAGTTATTGTTTTTGCTTGAAACACAAAAAAGGACACAACTGAAGTACAAAAATTAAATGTGTAAATACAAAAGTACTTACTGTTAAGTTGTATTGTAGAGAATCGTACGTCGACCTGAAGAACTACTATAGAGAGCTCAGAAAAATAAGTTTGATCATAATAATTAAACTTCGTACTTTTTACACGTATAAATTTTTTATATATACAACTGAAAACTATTCACAAAAAACATTGCAAAAAATAGCAAACCAAAAGGAGTACACACACAAATAACGAAAGAATTGAGTTTATAAAGAAATCTGCCAATTATTGGATATTAGCAGTATTGGAAAATTGTAAAATTTTTGTTCACAAATGACCACATTACGTATTAGGAATTGTTTTAAATATAGTGTAAAACAACATTACTTTAAATTAACCATAATATTGGTTCAAGTAATCAACACATAAATTTCTCGGGCTCATTTCTCATCTAAAATAACATATATCTCCCAATTCAATGTAGAATTATAATGAATCCGTCCTAGCACATCTACAATTCAAAACAACAAAAGTGATTCATTTAAGAAAAATTTGCCAGCAAAAACAATAACTCACTTCAAACAATAAAAGAAGCGGATATCATAATGCACAATAATATGAGTCATTCAAAGCTCATCAGATTCACTTTTGAACGAGTCTGTTCGTTACAATTTATCACCCCACTGGATCCAAAGGTTAAAGAGCCTGAGTGAACTGCGTTTCATTTAGTGTTGAAAAGCCTGCTTGCAACCGCAAATATTTCTTGATGAAAGATGGCCTGGATCAAAACCAATTTGTTTTCCTTATTCCATCCACTCCAAATGGATTACAGACCTCAGCACTGCAGATCTTGAGAAGCCCTTCCATAAAGTTTACAACTCTTAGTTCTTACATTAATAATCCATTTATCTATACACACACGAAAAGATAAAAAAAGAACGCGAAAGAATCCAACACCTCTGAAGAGCACGGTCTTTTGAATCGGAAGTTTTTATTCTGTTGGTGGCATCAGTTTTTTTTACCCTGTTGCAAAATAAATTACATTCCACATCGGAATCCATTCAAAATGCTATATTTCATTTTTGACTGGCTTCATGCACTCCTAGAAATAGAAAAGTACTTCATGATCGATTTTTTTACCATTTCCAAAAGCTTCAACTTTTACAGGAGATTTCATCCACGGAGTGAAAGCCAGGATTCATTAAAATGTCGTTTTTGTGTTCAATGGGTCGAGGAGATGAAACATTCTAGTTTTTTAAAGATTAAGGCCTTTTTGAAAAGTTAATGTTTATCAACCATTCAAACTTATCTGAAAAATAATGCAGCTGACATTTACAACGAAAGCGTATTTATTTCTGGTAATAAAGAGTGCAAAAAAGTCACATGCTCTTGCATTTCTTTTTGCAGGTAATGGGTATAAATCAAAGGGGTATTTTATTTTAAGAAATATTAATATAGTTTTTGAAGAAGCATTTTAAGTAAGAGAAAGACATATTCATTTGAAATTCTCAATTACTTTTTTAAAATAATTTAATTTATGCAACTATTAATTGCGTTTGAATAATATTTTAATCCGTTTTTCTTATTGTAACACTATTATTGTAACTCTGCTTACTACTACATACGGCGGCCTAGTGGTCAAGTGGTACATTGTTATCTATTTTCATTTCTTTTTATTTCAAGAGGAACCTTTCAATATTCCTTGCCCGATAATTCCCTGTAAACATCGATCCAATTAAAATTTTAATAAAGAAATATTACTACCCAATCAGGGACCTACAATTTTTTCGCCCTACAATTCAGTAACAAAAACAATAGCTTGCGATGAAATATTCACAAGATTAGGTCCTGATTAAATGAAAAGTCTGACACCGGTATCAGCCTCCTTTGAGATCAGTCACCACGGAAGATAAAAGAATGGTGAAAAAAGAATCTCCAAATGCTTATCTCACCTACATTTCTATGGCGTGCCAAATAATTGCCATCCAATTTTTTTTCATTATTATTATTTCTCGGTTGTTATTTCTTGGCACACATTCTTGCAGGATTTATGACCGGCCCTGGGCGATGCCATTCCTCATTTGTGTCACTGGCATCGTCCAAAAAAGCATCCGGCGGAAAAAAAAGTATCCAGGAACTATTTTCTTTGAGGCCGATGTTCGGCGGGGACCTTTTCACCTGAAGGCAGAAAACCCAAAAGAATTAAGTACAATTAACCACAACGATGGATGGTAGTATCCAGGGTGCTTCGCTTGTCATCTGCAGAGATGGGGGTGTGTGGTTTGTGTCCCAGTCCTGAAAGGGGGATCTCTGTACCCCCTCTCCCTCCCACTCCCCCTTTTTATACCTTCCTGATGGCACGATGACGTGGTTGACGTTGGACAGTAGAGTTTCATGTCTAGTTTAATGTCTGTTCGTGTCTGTGAATGTACATTAAAAAGATGAGGGTTTAGTTACATATATAGTAAGGATCATTTAATTTATTCAATGTGTAAAAGATGTCTTTATTTTGGATGCATTTTAATTATAAAATGCCCCATAATATTATTGTAGGTGTAACTAATAGTATCCTAATTAAATGTAAGTAAGTAAGTATGTAAATTTAAATGTAACTAAGTAAGTAAGTATGTTAGTTTAAATGTAACTAACTAAGTATGTAACTTCAAATGTAACTAACTAACTAACTCAGTAAAGTTTAAATGCAAGTAAATAAGTAAGTATGCAATTATAAATGTAAGTAAATAAGTAAGTATGGATGCATTATTTTGGATGCATTTTATTTAATAAAATGCCTCACAATATTATTTTATGTGTAACTAATAGTATCGTAATTAAATGTGAGTAAGCATGTAAGCTTAAATGTAAGTGCGTAAGTGTAAATTAAAATAAGTATGTTTCAGTAAGTAAGTAACTAAGTAAGTGTAAGTTTAAATGTAAATAAGTATACTAAATAAGTATGCAAGTTTAAATGTAAATAAGTAAGTATGTAAGTTTAAATGTAAGTAATTAAGAAAGTATGCAAGTTTAAATGTAAGTATTAAAAAATGTATTTCGAATATTTTCTAAAATAACCCAAATAATTAAAATATATCTTTGGTAAACAATCATTTAGAAAAAGTCCTTCAAAGCAGTAAATTAGTCTATATCAACTGTTATGAATCCAATTTAAAAAAATTTAAATTTCCGAGTCACCAAGTAGAAGTCAATCAAGTACATTAAAAAAATCATTTTTATATCTTGAATTTTTAATATTTAAACTGATAATCACTGTCGTGTTGGAATAATTTCTCTTACAAAAATTATATATATATATATTCTTATTTAACACTAATATTGCATTTATACTGCTAGATGTTTTGCACGCTCTTTTACAACTATATTGCCAGATGCATTCAAATGTATTGAATGCATCTGGAGAATCTATTGAATGCATTTGAGCTAAAACATAACATAATTATAAAACATAAGCATATAAAACAACATAAAAAAACATATTTTTTGGAGGAATATGTTCTATTGGTATTGAATTAAGTAAGTTATTAATAAAGTGTCAAAATGTGATATTATTGGCTTATCTTCAAAATTTAATTACTTCCAAATGTAATAAAAGTTAATTAATCTCTTTCTTTGTATG
This sequence comes from Caerostris darwini, assembly GCA_021605075.1. Lineage (NCBI taxonomy): Eukaryota > Metazoa > Arthropoda > Arachnida > Araneae > Araneidae > Caerostris > Caerostris darwini. The sequence goes on along the minus strand of BPLQ01013941.1, from coordinate 38,842 downwards.
ATTTCTGCTGAATTATTGGGTTTACTTTTTTGTTGAATAAATTTCTTTGAAATTAATTATTTCTGAAAGAATCCATTTCCTAAAATTATATATTTACTAATTTTTGTATACGTTTATTTAAGCAAACATGTCCTTTTAATTCGAAACTCAAATTAAATTATCTTTACTACTTTCAAAACTTCAAAAACATTTTGTGTTTATTTTGCCTTTCTAAATAACTAATAATTCCACTTTAGAATTAATTTCGAGATTAAAATTGAGATTTCCGAGTAATTTCTATAATTTATTAATGCTATTCGAAAGCTTCATTCAAATTAATTGATTATAAGATTGGATTTAATAATTATTACTCCTTGGAAGTTCAATTAATCCATTTCATAATTAAATTGCTATCGATGCTAGCTGGCTGAGTAATATTTTAAGTTAAGTATATAAAATAGCATTTATTGGGTAAGCCTGATTAAAAATTTTCTAATCCTTCATTCTCTACGATATAAAGGAATATGATATTTTAAAGTTTAAATTCTTAATGTAACCGATTTACTTTATAATTATTCTGTGAATTATCAAACTAAATTGAGTATCGAATCACTATTAATTCCTAATACAATTTAGAAACATTTTTCATATTTTCAAGGCAAATGATACAAGTCATAATTTTCCAATATTTTGGAAGATGTGAAAGAAATGGATTCATTCAAAGACATTGACGTGTTCGATTTGTAGACCAGTCGTAAAAGGCGCAATTAGCGTTTATGAAGGTTTAGGTTGGATTCAATGGTGTTATCTCTTGTAGTCACTGCTTTTAGTAAACGATGACACTCTGATTAATCTTTACTTGTAAGTTAAGCTAACATTCTATAATCTATAATATAATTAATGTAGTAGTTTTTCTGTCATAGTACATGCAAATGCCAGGCAATTGCCCATAAAAGGCCTCTTGGAAAACATTTTCTCCTTAATCACATATTGTTGAGATGCTAATGGCATGGATAAAAAGTCCTTACGGAAGACATTTTCTCCTTATGATATATTTGTGGGATGTAAGTGATATATATAAAAGTGGTATGTACTCTTGGAATTTACCTTCTTATAATATGCTGATGAGATATTAGTGGGATGTATTAAAAAGTCCTCCTGGCAGACATTTTTTTCTTATCACATGTTGATGGTATATTTATGGTATGTATTAAAAGTCCTCCCGCGATATATGATCGCCTTATTATATGTTGTTGTGATATTAGTGGTACATATAAATCCCGTATAACACGAGTTGATAATGTGCAACAAAAATTAATATGTGCAATATATAAAATTTACTAACCTGTGTTACGGTAATATCTTTTAAATAGAAACATATCCTTATATACCCGGAAGACATATCCTTATCCCATATTGGTGGTATGTAAATGGTGTTCAGTGACCTTAAGATAAGAAATTCAATCCAGTGTGACGATATATTTGCCAAACTGGAAAGTTTTCTGTTATTTCTCCAATACACTACGCAAATGCATTTCATTTACCCTTCAAAAGTAGTCCCGGATGGATCTAATCCTTGTTTGCTCATCAAGGACTTTCATATGTTCTGTAGAATACACAGTTTTTCATGAAAGTAACCCTTAAAAGGGAAAGATCGCTTAAAGCAACATCATAAGGAAATTCATCATGTACTTTTGCAATAATTTCCTATTTATAAATCCACACAAAATCTGGCATTGCATGAAACAAAATGCACATGTACCGCTTTTCCTACCATTGAGAAGAATGGAATCTTAATATTGAAATTGAATTATAAATACATTAGTTAATTATTTAATAACAGTATATTTTGACGAATGAATCTTTCATGAATAATTCTTGCCATGCTGAGTTTCATAAAATACTTTATATCCCGTAATTTAATCTCCAAAGAATTTATAGTTATGGAATTAAAAGATTTAGAACATTAACGGCTAAAATTATGGGAAATTAATTACTTAGAAAGGACTATTTCTGTAAGATTAAATAGCAATTTTGAAACATTGAAGAATTCTCTTTTTATTTTTTAATTATAGTGTTGTATATAACTGCTTATGCAGAAAATTATTAAACATTTTTGATAAAGCTTAATGTGTAATATTTCTTGACTTTTAAACATACTAAACACTGAAGTTATTATTTATTATTGAAGATGTTAAATTATTTGTATAACAGAGCACTTAAATTAAAATCATTTATCAATGGTGAAGGCAGATTCTAGCTAAGGTAACATCTCCCAGATAAACCCATAAATGCTTTGTTTCACTCATGGAAACTCATGGGACATCATTCACTCATGGGATTCACTCTTCCATTAGTACTCGTATCTATCCTATATTCTGCTCAGGAAGTGGGATAGTTAAGACAAGATACTCTGTAGCTACTCCATCGATTCCAATTGTTTTTCAATGTGGTAATTAAAACACACGCCTTTAACTAGAATCAAAACCTCATTTTAAATAATTCAAAATTTCATCCTAAAACTTATCGTATTTAAATTCGGCAATTCAAATTTCAAAGCTTTAATAAAAGCAAATTCTCAAAAAATTTAAATTATCCAATTTTATAAATATATATTCAAAACTACAATAAATGTATAATATTTTATTATACAAAATTCACAAACTTATTATGCATAATTAACAATCTTTATTATACGTATTAACTATATTCAGTATGCATAATGAACACGTTTTAATCTGCATAATTAAGCAACAATTTAGACTAAATGCTAATTGCTCAGGCTATTCTTGGATAATGGCAAAATAAGAGCAAAATTAGATTTCTTATACAGCAAATGTAAGAAATTTTCAATATTATCAGGCATTTTCAGAATAGTTATATTTCTTTAATTAGTAATGTAATTGAAAAACGAATCATTAATAAAGTTCATATCAATCTCAAATGGATTAATTGTTCAAATCATTTTATATTGAATTTCATATAAGAACATGTTACACATGAACACTATAATAAGTATATGTTTGGGCCTGCATTTCCATCCTGAAATTGTTTTCTAGATCTTCAGTTCTTTCCGAGGGGCACATCCAACGGATTCCTTCACATGTCGGCATTATTGTCAATGAGATTGTGGATTCTCTAACAAAGGTTGCTTCTTTAGAGACTTCTTAGCCCGATATGCTTCGCATTTATATTGAGGTGTTCTCCGAGATAGGGAAGACAATTAAGGACCTCTAGACTGTCCCTCCAATACATGAATGGTACTCGAGACATCGGCCTGTTGGTGTCCTGCTTTTTGAGGTCCACAGAAGCCAACAAACTTTCTTACCACGTTTTGCCATTGCATACATGAGTAGTCCAAGGGGAGAAGACTTCTGGGACTTGCACCAAGTGTAGGACTGCTCAAGCATCGCCTGCTCATATTTTAAACTGTCTTGATTTTACATTGGACAAGGTTTTTTCTGAACCTCTTAGACGTTTATGGGCATGATGATTTGGTCAAATTTCTAGATCATATAGGGATCAGAAACAACAACAGTATATGTTTAAAATGATAAAAATAAGTGAAATAACGAAATATATATGTAAAATAAAGAGGAATAAAAAATTCTTTAAACAGTTTTCTTATATTGTTAAAATTATGCTCGCAATCTTTTTGAATTGAATAAAAAGGCACGTATGAGGTAGGAGATTTAAAATGTAAACTGGATGATATTGCATATAATTGTAAACTACTGGATGCAATTATATGCACTTGTAAACTACTGGATGCAATTATATGCAATTGTAAAGTACTGGATGCAATTGTAAAGTATGTAATTGCTTTCTAACATTTTCATAAATTATCTTTCTGACAAAAATTTAGAGTATTTTTGTATACTTACTAATAACATTATTATAGGACGCTAACAATGTAATTCCTCATTGTAAATATATTTCTTTAACTATTCCCACCAAACTAGCAGATTTGTATCATGATTTAGCATAACTGTAAAACGTTAATATAGCTTTATTTTGAAAAACATCGTTCTTTATTAATTTTTTTAATTTTTAAAATATTATAATTTTTTGAGTTCAATTTATTTAAAACCGAAAAGAATTTCAGATTATCTGTACCAAAAACGAATAACTTCAAAACTCAAAAATATGTACTAGCCAATGTGAATCTTCGCATTATTGTAGTTCTCCATTCAGAAAAATGTTTGAATACTAAGGAACATATCAGTGCCTAACAATCGAGCTCATCAGCAAACATGTGCTTTGCATCATCCGATCATTTCAGACGTTGAACGAATCCGAGTCCATAAAAATCTTTACTAGCGAATCTCGTGCGGCCGCATCATTACAATTCTCTCGCCGAATCTCTTTCTCGGATGAGATGATTCGAGACTTTCCGATCCATCAGCGTCCTTTGATCTCTATACATTAGGGAGGTTCCCAGAAGGTCTTTGATGGATGGATCAAGGGGGAGGGTGGTCGGAAAAAAAATCGTCTGTTATTAGGACTTCGGAGTAACTTTATTCCGCCCGGTACCGCTGTTATTTGACGCTTGAGGCGTTGATGAGCATTGAAGTAGTCGGCAAATGATTGGAAGGCTTGTGAGGAGTGTTTGCCGACTTAGGAGGGAATTATGGTGGGGGATGAGAGATGGATTCCGATTGGAATAAATTATCGCCTGGATGATTATGGCCTATTTCTGGAAGAAAGGTTTACGGTTTCGAATGGGAAAGTTATTTCCGGTTCTGCTTACAGGTGATTCAAATATTTCCTGGGAAATACTGAATGGCGGAAACGGGAGATATCCTTTCTACAGGACATAAGCAAATGAGACATTAAATATCGTAAATGTTATTTATCCTATAAAGTATGGCTGAATCTTATTATTTATTGATAATAAGAATAAATTACCTCTTCAATTGTGGCTTACATATGAAGAAAGGGTTAGGCCTAAAATGTTTTCAGGTAGGTTTATTTGAATGCATATTTAGAGGTATTATCTGCCTTCATCACTACTGTTAACTTTATGGATTGACTAAACAATGTCATTGTTATTACAATAAAATGCTTAAAATAATTATTATGCATTAAATTATATTACATAAAAATTAATATTTATATTACATTAAATTATATTACATAAAAAGGAATATTTATATTACATTAAAAGGAATATTTATATTACATTAAAATGAATATTAATTATTATATTAAATTCTATTACATTATTATCACATTAAAATGATTAAAATCAATATTATACATTAAAATTTGGAGATCAAAAAAGAATAAATATAAAACACATAAACGATAAAAATAATAGAACAAATATAAAGTAAATAATTAATACATAAACTCTTAAATTATAATAAATTTACTTTATTTTATTCCACACTTCACCCTAGTGGCAACGACTATATTCTCGAACATGTTCAAAAAGTGAGGATGATATTTTCAGAGAAATATAATATGCATTTAATCTATAACAGTCAAGTTAATATAAGAAGAAAATTTTCAATTATAACTTATTCATTAATTTTAAATTATACTACTGTTATTTTTATGGAGGTGAAAGATGGATTCCAATTGGAATAAATTATCGCGTTAATGATTATGGCCTATTTCTAGGGGAAAGGGTTACGGTTTCGAACGGGAAAGTTATTTCCGGTTCTGCTTACAGGTAATTCAAATATTTTTTGGGAAATACTGAATGGGGGTAAGGATGGAATATGTTCAGTGGAATTGCTTTCTACAGGACCTACGGAAGTGAGACATTAAATATCATAAATGTTATTTATCCTATAAAGTATTGCTCCATCTTGCTCAATCTTATTATTTATTGATAGTGGTAATAAATTTGGCTTACATCTGAGGAAAGGGCTTAAGCCTAAAATGTTATCAAGTAGGTTTATTTGAGAGCCTGTTTAGAGATGATATTTTCGGGAAAATATAATATGTATTTAATCAATAACAGTCTAGTTAATATAAAAAGAGAATTTTCAATTATAACTTCGTCATTAATTTTGAATAATACTACTGTTATTTTTATGGAGATGGAAGATGGATTCCGATTGGAGCAAATTATTACGTGGATGATTACGGCCTACTTCTGGGGGAAAGGGTTACGGTTTCGAATGTTCTCGGAAAGGGAAAGTTATTTTCGATTCTGCTTACTGGTCATTCAAATATTTCCTGGGAAATAAGGAATGGTGGAAACGAGTGAAATCCTTTCTACAACACATAAAAAAATGAGGCATTTAATATCGTAAATGGTATTTATCCTATAAAATATAACTCAATCTTATTGTGTATTGATAATAAGAATAAATTACCTCGCCAATTGGGGCTAACATCTGAAGAAAGGGCTTGCTTCTAAAATGTTCTCAGGTAGGCTTATTTGAGGGTATATTTATAGATCATATTTGCCGGGAAATATTTTTTTTCCTTTCTAATGCAGCTGGCAAACACTTAGGCACTTGGTACTGGATGCCTTAAGGCAAACGCTGCACAGACGTTACTCACTTTGCAATACCCAGCGGGCGCGCGTAACTGGAAGATAAGCCACGGACGCGGAGTAACAATGCCCCCGCAACACTCTACGATCCTATTAGTACCGCGACCTACGGTTTAAAATGGATTCCGAACTACTGCAAACATTCATGGCCCCGCCGGGACTCTAACTCGAAACCTGTGGTACCGAGCGCCAGAACGCTGGCCACTCGGCCATTCAGGTCCGTTGCCAGGAAATATAATACGCATTTAATCTGAATAACAGTCTATTTAAGGGAATCTTCGATTATAACATCATCATAGCTGTTATTTGTATGGAATAACTATTTAATGCCATTATTATTACAACAAATTGATTAAAATCATTATTATACATGAAATTATATTGCATTATTACATTAAAATTATTATTATACATTTAAATTACATTAAATATAAATATTATTAATATTACTATATGAATTATTTATATTACATTAAATAGAAATATTATTTATATTAATATATGAGTTATATATATTAAATTAAATATAAATATTATTTATATTAATAAATGAATTATTTATGTTACATTAACAGATTAAAATCATTATTATACATTAAAAGTTCTTGATCAAAATAGAATAAATATAAAATACATAAACGATGAAAATAATAAAAATAAATTTTAAAAACTGATACATAAACTCTTGATTTATAATAAATTTACTTTGTTTTACTCTACACTTCACTCCTGTGGCAACGACTCTATTTTTCAACATATTCAAAAGATGGTAAAAATCATGAAAAAAAAAATTATTTAAAAAAGGGTAAATTTAAGTTCCGATTATTGAATTTATGCACCCAAGCACATCCATACATATATGCACACGTATGCATTACATATAGACATGCGTATATACATCCATATACCATATACATACATACCTATACCTTTCATACACATGATGATGGTTATAGTCATCTATATGTATACATGTATTGCATCCATATCCATACATATTGCCATATACATCCATACTCATACGTATACATTAAAGCTTATAATTAACGATGATTGTGTTATTATAATTTATGTTGTTGTTGTTGTTGTTTCTTATCCCACTTGGCTGGCCAAGCCCATGAGCCCATATGCACTCATGATTGAAGAGGAAGGAAGCAGATCTGTTGTGATGGAGCACCCCGTAGGTAGAAGTCTGACTTTGGCTCCGTGACGCTCTTACAGTCATAGGAGACCGGGACCTACGGCTTAAAGTGGATTCCGAACCACTACAAACATCCATGGCACCGCCGGGCTTTGAACCCGAAACCTGTGGCACCGAGCGCCAGAGCGCTAGACACTCGGCCATTCGGGTCCCAAATGCCAACGGCACGCGGTGTTCCCAGGTGGTCACCCACCCAAGTACTGACCTCGCCCAATGATGCTAATTTATAAATAACATAAGCATAAATCAAACAAAAGATATAAAAAACAAAAACAAATAAGGAATGGCTACTCGTATAAACATGATATGATAATATTTTATTACATAGTGTATAAATATTATGATAGCGTTAAGCATAATTTAAAATATGTTTATTTTTTTAATTTAACGGATAGAAGCAGAAAGTTCAGTAAAACATTTAAGAGTAATACTTTCTTGGTATAATTAATTGCTCTCTGTCCTCTATGAAGGTTATTGCATTGATGATTTTCCGTCTCTTCAAAGAGTTTTCGTTGTTTGTTTCGTGTCCAAACCTGGCTCTTTTGCCATACAACACGAACCAACCAACCAACCAAAGAGTTTTAAATTATATTCATATCCCACTGAGCATAAAATTGTCTAGAGGAGATTTTAAGATGCCATGATTCTGATAGAGAGCAAGTGGCAGTATAAAAGAATAGTTTTCCAGTTAATCCGGGGGAGCAGAAATTATCTTCTAAAAGGTTGAATCATTTGAAGTATGTTGGGAAAGTACCATGATCATTCATAAATGTAATTTCTTCTCTAGAAATAATTCTTTGATTATTAAAATTAATTATAATGCTTAGGTATAACTTCGAATATCTTAGTAAATTTCTTAAAAAAATTTCAGTAAAACTTCGAAAATTTTTATTAACGTTCCCAGTCCTCTAACAGACAGTTATTTAAGTTTTTAAAAGAGGAAATTTTATATGGGAGCCATTTCCATTCTCCACCTACACGTTTGTAATGTTTACAGGAAGTTATTTTTCATTATATTTACTAATTATACGGATAAAGACTGGAATGGTAAAAATGGAAGTAACAGATGGGCTAAAACGTTCATAGACTTACACATAGATAGCGCTACTAGTATTAAATCCATATGATTTTTAGTTAGCCCTAACCTTCAAATGACGTGTGTGTAAATTTGACAGCTGTTGCACTATTAGTATGTAAGTTAAAGAATTTTAAGTTAGTTTGAAAAAAATGGATAAAAAGGAATTTCATGTGTTAATAAAGCATTGCTTTTTGGGGCGAAAACAAATACTATTGAAGCCAAGGCTTGGCTTGATAAGCTTTATATGGACTTTGCACCAGGAAAATCAACCGTAGAGAAGTGGTTTGCTAAATTTAAACAAGGAGAAATGAGCACCGAGGACGATGCACGCAGTGGACGCCCCAAAGAGGCTGTTACCGACGAAAACATCAAAAAAGTCCACAAAATAATTTCTGATAACCGTAAAGTGAAGTTGACTGACATAGCTGAGACCCTAAAGATATCAAAGGAACGTGTTGGACATATCGTGAATGAATATTATGAATATTTGGATATGCGAAATCTCTGTTCAAAGTGAGTGCCGCACGAGCTCACAATCGATTCAAAACAACAACGAATGGATGATTCTAAGCAGTGTTCGGAGCTGTTCAATCGTAATAAACCCGAATATTTGCGTCGATATGTGACAATGGATGAAACATGGCTCCATCATTTTACACCGGAGTCCAATCGACAGTCAGCTGAACGGACTGCACGTGATGAACACTAAAAATGCTATAACTCACATACTAATAGTGCAACAGCTGTCAAATTTATACACGTGTCTCTTGAATGTTAGGGCTAACTAAAAATCATATGGATTTAATACTAGTAGCGCCATCTACGTGTCAGCCTATGAACGTTTCAGCCCAGCTGGTAATGTATATTTAAAGAAATTATTCTTTGGGCAACAGAAAGAGATATCAAATGCTATTACTACATAAATGAAATGTTTTCATAATAAGATAAAATATATAAGTAAGATCTTTCTGCTTTTTCTACCACGCCACTCATACATGAGTTGCAATTACCCCTAAAAGTCCTTATAGAAGGCAAAACTTTCTTCTCAATGTCCCTCACTCTGCCCCAGTATTATAGTTATAGTTTTCCCAAGGAACCACAAGACCCTGTAAAATGAAAAATGGACCTAAATAAAAATAACAGTTGAAGAAAACAATACCGTTGCAAATTAACTGCAAAATTCCTCTATAATTGGAACCATTTAAATGTTAAAATTTAAATTGTGATTTCATGTGTTCCAACACATTTATAAGATAGGAGAAGATTGGTTTCATAAAATTTGATCAATTTTTAATTTTTTTTAAAAGAATCTTTGCATAAGTAAGACAGTTAAGCAATTACTATGTAGATTCAACATTTCAGTAAGTCAAAAAAGTAAATGATTTGAACGGTAATTGTGATGCAGTGATGTACACTGATTCTGGTTGTGGGATAGGGCATTATCTTTTTTTAAATTTCATACCTATATTTAAATGTAAATCATTTACACTTGCAAGGCATTCTGGAAGACATTATTCCGCTATCCGTTGTGAACGAACTTAACATACAGATGTTTTGCTTGCTGATGCAATCAAAATCTCTCTTTGCTCGAGTGCAAAGTAACATAAGCATTTGAAGCAGAATTATTATTTTTATACAATTTTTAATGAATATTACTACTCTATACGCATTGTAACAGGTGGACTGAAAAGTACGTAGGCTGATGCATAGATGGTGTTGCTAGTTTTAAATACATATGATTTTTAGTTAGCCCTAACCCACAAAAGACACATGTATAAATTTGACAGCTGTTGCACTATTAGTATGAGAGTTAAAGCATTTTTAGTCCACTTACTATAGCGTACACTTTTTATAGCGTCGACTGAGTGCATCGTTCTCGGTGATCATTTCGCCACGTTTAAATTTAGCAAACCACTTCTCTACGGTTTATTTTCCTGGTGCAAAGCCCGAATAATGTTTATCAAGCCAAGCCTTGGCTTAAATTTTTTTTTCGCCAAAAATCATTGCTTTATTAACAACACGAAATTCCTTTTTATTCATTTTTTCAAACTAACAAAAGTGGCTTCACTAAAAATGCTATAACTCACATACTAATAGTGCAGGAGCTGTCAAATTTATACACGTGTCTTTTGAAGGTTAGAGCTAACTCAATCCCATATGGATTTTATACTAGTAGCGCATTCTATGTGTCAGCCTACGAACATGTCAGCCCAACTGATATATAATTTCTTCATAACGAAGCATTTCATTAAAATTAAATTATGTATGGCTCACAATTTCTTAAAAATAACCACTTTAAAAACCATTTTAAAGGCCATCCAGTGAGTGGATATTTTAACATCAAAACCACACAGATTTACGTCGAAAAGACGGTTTATTTTTTCTTTCTGTATTTCCAGAAAGGAGTGAAAAAAGAGGAGGGGTCACCTTTTTCGAAGAATGCGAGATCCCCGAGTCAAGCCCAGATGTCGGGGCTGTCACGCGGAAACGAGCAAAAAGAAGAAGGAATGTCAAAATAAGTTTGAAGACCCTCGTCGTAATCCTTTCCAAAAATTTCGCGTCGCCAACTTTTTGTGACACTTCTTACGCTTAAATACGCGGAGAGTGGATACTACACTTTAAAGGCGAACAAAGAATGCGGTTTTATTAATCATTTTTAACTAGTAACAATTTTTAAAAAGTTTTCAAATTAAATAAGTCTCTTTTTTTTGCATTTTTGTATTCCTTAATGAGATATTATTTAACATCGTTTATAATAAGGATAAGATAACTCAAATAAGGATAAGGATTCAGATAAAGAAATAAATAATAGGATCTTTGAGAAATTCTTTTCAAATATATGTGCCCCATTTCTATGTGATACGGAGGGAAAATGGGCCTGAATGGTCCAGTGGCAAGCGCGTTGGTGCTCGGTACCACTGGTTTCGGATTCGTGTCCCGGCGATACCATGGATTTTTGTAGAGGTTTGGAATCCACTTTAAGCCGTAGGTCTCGTTCTCATATGACTGTAAGACCGTCATGGAGCAAAAGTCAGACTTCTACTACGGGTGCACCATCACAACAGAAGCTGCTTCCTTCCCCTTCAACCATGAGTCCATACGAGTTCGTGGGCTTGGTCTAGATTAGATATCTACCAAGTAAGGGATAAGTAACAACAACAACACGGATGAAAATTTTACACTTGAAATTCTGTCTCGTTATTATAGTTAGACATTTATCAGCCCGACCGGGGCTCAGTGACAACGCATGGCGTTGGTGAGCATTAGGACAGAGGTTCAATCCGCTGGTGACTTTGTTGTAGACACTGTTTCAAAAAACGAGGAGACACGATGGCGTTTGGGATGTTGAGCATCTCGCCACGTTAGTAAGGCTACCTGGTTTGATTTTTCTGAGTTTTCTCCCGTACAATATGCAAATGGGAAATGGTTACTTAAAAGTCTTCCTGGAAAGAACTGCCCTTCCTCAGCAACGAACCATGTCAGACTTCTACATACTAGTGCTAAATAAGACGGAAGCTGTCCCATATCTTCCGCTCCTACCATGAGACTACACGTGTTCTAGGAGATGGCTTAGATGTAGCTGTACACATGAGAAAAAAAATAGTTTGCTTAAATTATGTAATTAGTGCTTGACTTACTTCATTACAAAACCTTACATTAAAATTAAATTATGTATGGCTCACATTATTTTAAAAAGTCTTTTAAAACTACTTTACAAACCATTTTAAATGACATCAAGGGAGTGGATATTTTAACATCAAAACCACACAGATTTACGTCAAAAAGAAAGTTTATTTTTCTTTCTGTCTTTCCAGAAAGGAGTGAAAAAAGAAGGGGGGGGTCCACCTTTTCCAAGAATGCGAGATCCCCGAGTCAAGCCCAGATGCCGGAGCTGTCACGCGGGAACGAGCAAAAAGAAGGCACGTCAAAATAAGTTTGAAGACCCTCGTCCTAATCCTTTCCAAAACTTTCGCGTCGCCAACTTTTTGTGTCACATCTTACTGGCTAAATGCATGGAGAGTGGATACAACACTTTAAAGGCGAACAAAGCATGCGGTTTTATTAATCAATTTTAATTAGTAACAATTTTTAAAAGTTTTCAAATTAATTTGTTTCTTCTTTTTAATTTTTGTGTACCTTAATGAGATATTATTTAACATTCTTTACTACGATATGGGGATTCAAACAGCTGAATAAATATTTCGATATATTCTTTAAAAATATCTGTACCACATTTTTATATGATACGGAAGAAAATTGAGTGGAAGTTCAGTTTCGTTTTGACAGTTAAATATTTATTAGCCCGACTCGGGGCTCAGGCACCACGTAAGCCGATTTTGTGCATTAGGACGAAGGTTCAATTCGCTGGTGATCTGTTGTAGACACTCTTTTTAAAAAACGAGAGAAACTCAATGGCGTTTGTGTTGTTCAAAAATTTGCCTCATTAGTCGAAATACCTGTTGGAAGTTTTCCTAGTTTGCTCTCATACAATATGTGAAATGCGGTGTAGTTACCCCTAAAAGTCCTCCTGGAAAGCACTATTCTCCTTCTTCTGCGACGAGTTGTGTGCAACGAGGGCTAAATCAAAAGAAACCAATCCCACCCTCTTTCTCTCCTTCCAAGAGACCACACGGGTTCTTGGATTACACTTGACCAAGATGTTTTTGTTTACCAGATGGTAAAAGAAAAACAAAGCATTTCTCTAAGTAATGTACTTAGTTCATTACTTAAGCAATTTCGTCTTTTGAGTGTGTCTGAAAAGCGAATGATTTCAATGGTGATTGTGGTGCAACGATATACATTGATTCTGGCTGGGGTATGACATTATCTTGTTTAAATTTATATGATATATATGACATTATCTTGTAAAAATATTTAAATTATCATTTGCATTTGCGACACGTTATAGAAGAGATTATTCAGCTATCCATTGTAAACGAACTTAACATACAGATGTTTTAAAAAAATAACCACAAAGTGACATTTATAAAAAATTAATATTTTTATACCATTTTAAAAATGCCTACTTCCAATTTATACTTTAGTTGTAACAAAGTGTTTCATTAAAATTAAATTAACATCAAAAATAACCACTTTAAAAAATCATTTTAAATGCCATCCAATGAGTGGATATTTTAACATCAAAACCATACAGATTTACGTCAAAAAGAAGGTTTATTTTTCTTTCTGTCTTTCCAGAAAGGAGTGAAGAAAAGAGGGGGGCTACCTTTTTCCAAGAATACGAGATCTCCGAGTCAAGCCCAGATGCCGGAGCTGTCACGCGGGAACGAGCAAAAAGAAGAAGGCACGTCAAAATAAGTTTGAAGACCCTCGTCCTAATCCTTCCAAAAATTTCGCGTCGCCAACTTTTTGTGTCACTTCTCACGGGCTAAATACACGGAGAGTGGATTCTACAATTTAAAGGCGAACAAAGCATGCGGTTTTATTAATCATTTTTAACTAGTAACAATTTTAAAAGTTTTTGAATTAAATTAGTTTCTTTCCTTATTTTTTGTGTTCCTTAATGAGATATTATTTAACATTTTCTACCACGATAAGGTAACTCAAATAAGGATAAGGGTTTAGATAAAGAAATAAATACTGGCCTTTGAGAAATGTTGTTGTTGTTGACGTGTCCCTCAGGGAAGGAGGGAAGAAGGGTCCAGCTTTTGTTCTGATGGAACACCCGTAGGTAGAAGTCTGACTTCTTCTGCACCGTGACGCTCTTACAGTCATAGGAGACCGAGACCTACTGCTTAAAGTAGATTCCGAACCATTACAAACATCCATGGCACCGCTCGGACTCGAATCCAAAACCTGTGGCATAGAGCGACAGAGCGTTATACACTCGACTATTCAGGCCCGCGTTGGAGAAATTCTTTTAAAATACATGTGCCATATTTCTATGTGATAAGGTAAAAAATTTCAGAGTGAAAATTCTGCCTTGTTGTTACTATTAAATATTTATTGGCCCGACTCGTGGCTCAGTGGCAATTCTCTCTGCTGGTTAGGATTAGGACAGAGGTTCAATCCGCTACGGACTTTGTTGTAGACACTGTTTCAAAAAATGAGGAGACTCGATGGCGTTTGGGATGTTGAACATTTCGCCACGTTAGTCGGACTACCTGGTTTGATTTTTCTGAGATTTCTCCCATACAATGTGCAAATGCGAAATGGTTACTTAAAAGACTTCCTAGAAATAACTGCCCTTCTTCAGCAACGAGCCATGTCAGAATTCTACTTATTGGTGCTAAATACGACGGAAGCTGTCCCATATCTTCCGCTCCTTCCATGAGACCACACGTGTTCTTGGAGATGGTTTAGACGTAGCTGTACACATGAGAAAAAAAATCATTTGCTTAAATTATGTAATTAGTGCTTGACTTACTTCATTACAAAGCGTTTCATTAAAATTAAATTATGTACGGCTCACAATTTTTTTAAAAATAACCACTTTAAAAACCATTTCAAATGCCATCCAATGAGTGGATATTTTAACATCAAAACCACACAGATTTACGTCAAAAAGAAGGTTTATTTTTCTTTCTGTCTTTCCAGAAAGGAGTGAAGAAAAGAGGGGGGAGCTACCTTTCTCCAAGAATGCGAGATCCCCGAGTCAAGCCAGATGTCGGGGCTGTCACGCGGAAACCAGCAAAAAGAAGAAGGAATGTCAAAATAAGTTTGAAGACCCTCATCGTAATCCTTTCCAAAACTTTCGCGTCGCCAACTTTTTGTGACACTTCTTACGCTTAAATACGCGGAGAGTGGATACTACACTTTAAAGACGAACAAACCAGTAAAGGTTTCTGCGGTTTTATTAATCATTTTTAACTAGTAACAATTTTTAAAAAGTTTTCAAATTAAATTAGTCTTTTTTTTTTTAAATTTTTGTATTCCTTAATGAGATATTAGAGAGTTTTTGCATACCGTGTTTTGGACGTTCGTTAGCTTTTTCTCCCTCATAGGAAACGTTATTGCAGATACGCATGGGCAATTTCCAATGAGCATGCGCGCTAGGGAGAAAAAGCTAACGGACGTCCAAAATACGGTATGCAAAAACTCTCTATTATTTAACATTGTTTACCACGGCATGGGGATAAATAAATAAATGTAGTCCTTAGAGAAATTCTTTTAAAATATCTGTGCTCCATTTCTATACGATAGGAAAGAAAATTTCAGCGAGGAAATTCAGTCTTGTTATTACAGTTAAATATTTATCGACCCGACTCGTGGCTCAGTGACAACGGGAGCAGCTGGTGAGCTTTGCTGCCTGACACTGTCTCAAAAAACGAAAAGACTCGATGGCGTTTATGATTCTCAGCATTTGGCCTCATTAATCAGACTACCTACCGAGTTTTCTCCCATACGATACGTAAATGCTGGGTACTGTTTAAAAGCTTGGTAGGTCATAAATCAACAAGTAAACATTGCCTTCCCTTCTAAAGTTCATTAAAATTAATATGTCCGACTCATGGCTTCAGTGGCTACGTGCCCCGCTGGTGAGCATTAGGGCTGATGTTCAATTCGTTGGTGGCATTCTTATAAACAATTTTCCAAGAAACGCCTCAGCATCTTATCTCGTTAGTCGGACTACCTGGTGGGAGTTTTCTAGATTTTTGCCCATATAATACGCAAATGCGGAGCAGTTAACCGTAAAACTCCTACGAATGGCACTACCCTCCTTCTTCAGCGTTATCGAGCCAAGTTAGACTTCTACCTACGGATGCTCCATGACAAAAAAAAGCTGCCTACGGGGCTTGCCCTCCTTCCATGAGGCCCCACAGGTTCTAAGACTTGGTCTGGATGCTGCTGTTTACCAAGTGATATAAGAAACAGCGACAACAAATATTTATCGACATCAAAAGTATTTCGATATTATATTATAGTGTCTCACTTTCCATTTTATTATTTTTATTCACCGCACATACGGCGTATAAATTGACCTACAGAATTTCACCCGGAAGTAATGTACATTTCGCGCATCTTCGCGTAGCCGAGTTTCAGGTTTTCGGCTTAGTAGTACAGTCCTTCCACGAATTTATATTTATATGTTTTTAAATGTGTTACATAGTGTATACTAATTGTATTTGGGAGACATTTGTGCGTGCGTAAATAAAGCTGTGAATTCTGAAAACTGTGTAACAAGTATCTTTACCCATTCGCACTCAATTACAAACTGGTTGTCCAACCTGCACACTACAGTTATAGTTTGATGATATTTATCTGTTTTCTATAAAAGTAACTGCAATTAACGTCATCACTAGAAATATCTCGCAATCTATTTTGACAAATTCACTAGCTATTGTGTTGTTGTTAAGGTATTAGCAAAATCAAATTTGTAAATTCATTGATCGGACATTGGTTTTGAAATCAGGGGTTTTATTATCTTGCCCAGCACAAAATTGAAACAGTATACATAAATCATTAGAGAACTTTCAACTTGAATTGGTAGGAAAAACTGGCATTCCTAAAAAACTACAAGTTATTATCAAATAAAATTTATTGTACATGTATTGAAGCATACTTTATTGTTAAAAGAAGATACAATTATGGCTGAAGTGCTGGCATTTGTAACAATGAATAATATTATAAACCTTCAGAAAAAGAAAACTTTTCATTAGGTTCAAATGGAGAGCATGAACTCCCTGATAATATTCTTGGGTTATTTGTTTTAAATTTCTGTGGTACAGCGTAACTGTACCCCAGTTGTTCATTTTTGGCAATTCTTAATCTACAACTATAGTAAAGAATCCCCGGAAATCAGCATGTTTGATATCTGAAAAAAGATTCCTAAACGTACGGAGTCATTAGTGCTATATTGATAAAAATCTCAGGCATTTCCGTGTATATAACACAGTTATTGCCACCCGAAGTTACTCCCCACCCAAGTACCATCTTTAATTCCTGCAATAAAACCCCATAACACCATTTCTTCACAAAATAGCGCAACACTTTCAACTAACCCTTTTTACTGTCCTTCCATAACGCACTAAAATGCCTTATCGCCAACTTGATTCTCGCCAACAAAGATATGTTTATGTGCATCCCGCGCCAAAGTGCGCCACTATGAAAATTCCCCGGCTTAGAATAAAAGCAAGACGTGAATTACCACCTGCAGCATGTATGGCTGCACGTTCTCCGTGTTACGAGCATATGACGTGAATCTTTGAACCATAAGCACCTCTCATTTGAGGTGTTTATTGTTATACATAACCTTCTATCGACGTTTTATAAGTATTAGCTTGCAACGAAGAGCACTTTATTCGCTCAGATTTTCCGAACCAATGGGAGAAGAGGAGATTTTAGTCTGAGGACGAGATTAAATGTGGAGTTAGATTAATCGCTGGCGTTATGGAAGAAATGGGTTGTTTACTTCGTAAAGATTTCGGCGAGATAGTTAGAGGCAGTGGTTATGAGTAGCAAAACGGAATTATTGCCTGGTATAGTAATAGCGATTGCTGTTGTTTCTGTAGAACGAAAAGGAATTCTTTGTTGATAAAAGAACTAATATTAAAGGCATTGATAAAAAAACTTAGATTTATTTTTTTGTTATTCTTTACTAAGATTCGTTTTATAATATTATAAAGCTGGAAATTGTCTTTTCGCTTAAAAATAAAACATATTTCTTACGGTTTTTTTTAAAAGTTATGTAATATAATAATCAATATACAGGGTGATTATAATTAAAGTCTCACTTTCAAAATACTGTAAAAAAAGAACCGCTTTTCACAATGAGTTACTTGAAGATACTTGAAGAAGGGGGAAAACTTACGGCATGAAAAAAAGATTGCAAAGTGTATTAATAGAGGGAGCTGTAAGCTACATAAGGGAAGGGAATTCGGCTGCCAATGATATTTTGAATCGTATTGCAACGAGAATGGCAATGTATTTGTCATGAATTGCACATTAAACCAACTACAGTGTTCAAAGAGCTTGATTGCTTCTTTTTTTTTAAAGGAAAAAAATTACTTTCAAGTCATTCCACAGTTGTGACACTGTTAGTGGAAAGCCCATTCACCAAGATAAGGTCATGCCAAATTGGATGGGGCAAATCGGTGGAATTTTTTGATGCCATACCGTTTTCCCCCTTCTTCAAGTATCTTCAATTCAAATTTGAACTCATTGTGACGAGTTGTTCTTTTTTTTACAGCATTTTGAAAGTGGGACTTTAATTATAATCACACCGTATATCAATCTTCAGAACAATATATTTCGGTTATTTATTTAATTTAATTATTTTAATTCTATAAACTTTCTAAGATCTTCAATTGGTAAAATAATTTAAAAGCTTTTGCCATAATAGCGTAAACATAATATATATTTACTTATTATAATATGGGGAATATAGCACCAGTATTTAAAAAAATATTTATCTAATTCCATAAATTTGAACATATTTTTTTCGTTTTTTTTTTTAATTTTCTGTATATGTTCACAAAAACTTAAATAAAGCATTTTTTTAATAAATCAATAATTTTAGAATTTAATTATCTCGCGAAAATATGTTTAGAATTAATTGTTAAATCAGGCAACAGAATGAGTATGGCAAAATACGAAATTTATATTTTAATAACAACATATTATCACATCAAAATACAACGTAACAACATACACATTGAGGCAACGAATGAGTATAAAAATACAACATAACGACATACACATTCAGTCAACGTACGAGTATACAATTACAACATTTCAAAATACAGCATTAACAACAAATACAAAATCAGGCAACAGAATGAGTACAGCAAAATACAGCACAACAAATACACCATACATAAATATTCAAATTCACGAATATATATTTTTTTCTCAAAGTCATAAAATTAAAATCATCGCATTTTGAATTCCCTTTTCGTCAATATTGGCCACCTTTATTAGAATAAATACCTCAATACTAGTAAAGAATTTCGTTGGAGCACATTTTCCACTTTACCATCCGACAAATAAGAATTAACTGCTTAAATTTTAGAATTATTCCTTCTTCTTGAAATCCTCTTTTAAAATAGATAAAATAATCTTTTCAAACGAAACAAATACGGTTGAAGTTATCAATTCTGTTTTCGATATTCAATGCAAATTTGCACAAATGAAAATGCCTCCAAAAGGATGATTAATTACCTAAGTGTCATATTTTTATTTTTGCATATTAAATTCGATGACAAATTTACCTTTTTATTTTTGGCAACAGAAAATGATGAATGGCCTTTGTTTATCTGAGAGATAAACAAGTTGACTCCGTCCGAAGATTTTGCACAACAACTAGCTGCTGTGAAAGCAATGTAAGATTTGAAAACATTGGGATTCTTATTGATCATTCTCAAACAAAGATTCATTTTCCTTTAGGAATTAACGTTCTTTTAACGATAAATAAGCAGTGATACATTTCTGCACCAGTCACATTAAAACTGTAGTTATTTTTTTCCTGATAATATCCTTTTCTGATAATATATCTTTAATTAATGAACCAACGTGTCCTTTAAAAATTACATTTACTATATTATCTGATTTGATTCTGTTACTTTCTTATATAATTTACATAGGTAATGTAATTACTTTTTTTTTGTTCTAATGCAGCTGGCAAACACTTAGACAGATTGGTCTTGAATACCTTAAGGCAAGCGCTGCCCAGACGTACTCACTTTGCATTACGCAGAGGGCGCGTGTTACTTGAAGATAAGCCACGGACGCGGAGTAACAATGCCCCCGCAACGCTCTACGACCCTGTTAGGACCGGGACCTACGGTTTAAAGCGGATTCCGAACCACAACACACATCCATGGCCCCGCCGGGACTCGAACCTGAAACCTGTGGTATCGAGCGCCAGAGCGCTAGCCACTCGGCTATTCAGGCCCTGTAATGTAATTACTAATAAAAGTGCTTTAGTTTGAATCAATTGGAATGATTATCGATCATTCTCAAACAAAAATGCGCTTTTCTTTAGAAATTAACGTTCTTTTCATGATAAATATGCAGTGATACATATCTACACCAGTTACATTAACAGAGAGATTTTGCATTACGTTTTTTTATCGTCGGATATTTTTCTTCCTAGCGCGCATGCTCATACGAAACACTGTACCTATTGTGGATGCGTATTTGTAATACTGTACTACTGAGCTATTCCTATGAGCATGGCCGCTAGGAAGAAAAAAATATCGGACGATAAAAAAACGTTATGCAAAAACTCTCTAATACTGTAGTATTTTGTCCTGATAATATTAACTTCGTGATAATACTCGTGTATTGTTAGTTAATAAAGCATATGATTTATCTGATTTAATTCTGTTACTTTTATCTTTAATTTGTGTATTGTAATTTAATTACTATTTAGATTGCTTTATTTTAAATCCTTGCTAACATCAAAGAGACCACTAAAGTTTTTTTTCTTGAAAATTGTTCTTATTCTTGAGATGTTGTTTATCAGTGAGATAAACAAGTTGCCTCCGTCCAAAAATTTTGAACAAAAAATAGTTGCTGCGATTTAATTCTGTTACTTTTATCTTTAATTTGTGTATTGTAATTTAATTACTATTTAGTGTGCTTTATTTAAATATATGCTATCATCAAAGAGACTACTAAAGTTTTTCTTGAAATGTAATGTAAAATTCAAAGCATTGAAATTGTTGAAATTGTTATCGGTCATTCTGAAACAAATATTCTCTTCCTTTAGGAATTAATGTTATTTTGTTTTCACCAGTTACTTAATAAATATTTTGTA
This sequence comes from Caerostris darwini, assembly GCA_021605075.1. Taxonomy (NCBI): domain Eukaryota; kingdom Metazoa; phylum Arthropoda; class Arachnida; order Araneae; family Araneidae; genus Caerostris; species Caerostris darwini. The sequence goes on along the minus strand of BPLQ01013941.1, from coordinate 17,352 downwards.
ATGATAATATTCTCTTCGTGATAATATATTAATTAATGTTTTTCTTTAAAAATCCATTTTTTATCTGATTTAATTCTGTTACTTTTATCTTTAATTTGTGTATTGTAATTTATTTATTTAGTGTGCTTTATTTAAATATATGCTATCATCAAAGAGACTAATTTTTCTTGAAAAGTTGTTCTAATTCTTGAGATGTTGTTTATCTGTGAGATAAACAAGTTGACTCATTTTTGAATAGTAATGTAAAATTCAAAGCATAATTGTTGTTGGTCATTCTGAAAAATCTCTTTTATTAATGTTATTTTAACGATAAATATGCCATTTAATTTTTCTGTTACTTTTACCTGATAATATTCTCTTCAATTATATTAATTAAGGAAATTGTGTTCTTTAAAAAATCATTTATTATCAGTGTTACTTTTATCGGTAATTTAAATCCGTTAGATTTATAATCGATCATTCTCAAATAAAGTTTATTTTGTCTTTAGGAATTCACATTCTTTTACTGATAAATATGCAGTGATACAGGTCTGTGCGAGTTACATTAATAATGTAGTTATTTTTTTTGATAATATCCTTTTCGTGATAAATATATATTTAATTAATGAAGCAACGTTTTTCTTTAAAATTTACATTTATTATCTGATTTAATTTGTTACTTTCATCTTTAATTTGTGTATTGTAATTTAATTACTATTTAGAGTGCTTTATTTTAAATCCTTGCTAACATCAAAGAGGCTACAGAACTTTTCTTTTTCCTAAAAAGTTAATTATAAATATTTTATCAAATTATTTTAAAATAATCCATTTTCATCGTTGAAGTTGTTTTCCTTTAATATGTCAAATATAAATTAATTGATAATTAGTGAAATTCAATAAAATATGCTTTTTAGATTTTTTTTTTTTTTTTAGAAAAAGAATCATATTTTTATGCTTTTCAGAAAAACCTTTTCAAAGGATAAGCAATTTAATTATTTTGATCCCACGTAAGAATAAAGAATATTATTCTCTGTAAACAACTGTATTGACTATCAATATGGAATGTTTTTCAGTAGTTCTTCAGTCACATTTGGTTGTTGTTGCTTTTTTCGGGGAGGGGGTTATTTTCTTTTTTCCAGTTGTTTACAATCTTGTTGTTTGTTATTTACAGTCTAATCTTGTGTTTCCTGTTCTTTTCAGTTACTATCTCTTATGCTGAAAAATCATAAATACTAAATAAAAAACTGAAACATATAATACAGAGAGTTGACACAGCTGAAGCGTATAGAGAAAAAAAAATTTAATTTAAATTTATATTAATAACAAATTTATTTCAAAAAGCATATGATATATGTAAACAAACTGGTTTGGTTCTTATCCCACTTGAAGACAGCGACACCTATATCAAATCAAAGAACCCATGTGTTTTCATGGAAAAAGAAAAGGAGGCTTCTGTTTTGATGGAACACCCGTAGGTAGAAGTCTGATTTGCCTCCGTGACATTGACTTTTTACGTGTGAGGGTGTCAGCCCTACAATCATATTAAACCGGGACCTATGGCTTAAAGTGAATTCTGGTCACTACAAACATCCACGCCTCCTGATTGTTAGTCACTCGACCATCAGACCCCTTAAAACTAGTTATGTAACTCAGATATCGTCTGTTTTGTGAAAAATATGTAAACATTTATGACAATGCATTTGGTTTGAATAGGATATACGTGCACTACGAGTTTTTGTTTGAATAGTGGAACAAGGAGTGTGTTCACGAAAAAAAAACATAATCATTAAGTTTTGTGCCCATTTGCAGAAATGTGTTACAAAATTAATTAAATATTACAACAATATTGTGTAAAAGGTATTTTACTACAATTAACTGCATTTTGATAGGGTTTAAAATAATGTAACGAGTTTCGTTTTGAAAGCGAGGGAAAACATATCCTTTTTTACTGTTTAAATCACCAGAATGCTAATTGAGATTATACAATTTTTTGTCATATGCTTTTACTGCAACAATTTCATAAACTTTTGCAGACTTCGAACAATTAAGCTCATCAAAAGTCAATGAAGATGAAGGTATTACTTTCCGGAATGATCTTTCAGAGGTAATTGCCACTCTATGTACATCTGCATCACGTATAGCAGAAAAGTCGAAAGTCCCATCATGTACTGTTTCTATCAATTTAATATATTTTACAGATGTTGTCAATCACCACTCTCTATCCATCTTTCTCTATTTCTATCTGTATCTCTATCTCCTCTATCTCTATCTATCTTTCTCTATTCTATCTATATCTCCATCTCTCTATTTCTATCTATATTTCTATCTGTATCTCTATCTCTATTTCTATATATTTTTCTCTATTTCTATCTATCTTTCTCTATTTCTATCTGCATCTATATTTCTCTATTTCTATCTACCTTTCTTTATTTCTATCTGCATCTCTATCTCTCTATTTGTATCTGTATCTCTATCTCTATCTATCTTTCTCTATTTCTATCTGTATCTCTATATCTCTATTTTTATTTGTATCTCTATCTCTTCTACCTATCTATGTATCTCTCTATCTCTTCTATCTATCTATATATATCTATATATATTTATATATCTTTATCTCTATCTCTTCTATCTGTCTCTATTTATATATCGTTATCTCTATCTCTCCTATCTATCTATCTAAATCTATCTCCATCTACCAATATATATATATCTATCTCCATCTACCAATCTCTATCTCTTCTATGTATATCTATCTCATCTATCTCTCTATTTGTATCTCTCTCTATCTATCTCTATCTATATCTATATATCTCTCTCCCACACACAAGCATTCACACAGAAACACATAGAGACATATTTGAAATAGTTCATAGGTGAAATAGTTCTACCATTTTACTTGTCTTGGTTAAGTGGATTGGTACAGAACCCATAACCACTTCCTCCAGCTGAAAATGTGTCTTACTTCTGAAGTGAGACAGTCTGATACAATAATCTGTCTCACCTCCTACAAGGATAAAAATAAAACTCCAGACAGTGCGTGGATCAATTGAATCTACTAAACTATATGTTGGTCTCCACAGACGATGAGAATGGCAAGACAGAAAAAGCAGGTATTCACTTAAATCTAAAAATAGTTTTAAAAGCAGTCTTCTGGTAAACACCTCATCTTTATTTTTTTTCTAAGTTTATTGCTGCACTTTTGCGAGATCAGCTTCACTTTGCTCACCATGTCTGTTTTTTTTTTTTTTTTTTTTGTGCTATCTTCCTACATTTAAGAGAAGAAAAAATGTTCTAGAAATTCCAAACGAGTACGTTTTTCAAAAAAACATTCAAGTTTGTCTGCATTAGCCTTCTGAGATTTCTCGAAAACTTCAAAGAATGGTGAATAAATGAAATTACTTTTTACATAGAGGATCAACCAGGGCATTGACAGTTGTTTTTTATTTAAGATGGCGTTGAACAATTCTGTCAGATTAATGGAAATTGCTTCTGTCCCAAAATAATAAATATTTTTTTTTTAATTTCGACTAATACCATAGCAATTATATGTTGTTTTTACTAATAGATGCACGAATTAACCTTAGTTGCACGAATTATTAATAGTTCAAGATAAGCCTAAAAACTATTTAACAGTAGTCTGTGATAATTATTGTTATTATTCTTTTTTCAGCTCCCAAATGCCAGAAAATTCCCACATTGGCTTTAAAGCCAACAAGACATATGTCTATTTTTAGACATAGGTCTATTAACAAGTTTTTTAAAGTTTTCTACATTAAAGAAGTTGCTTAATTGATTCTACATTAAAGGAAGTTATCAATAAAAGCAAAAGCAACAAGCAATAACTTAGACTTATTTATTTTTTTTTTATTTTTATTCTGCAAAAATAGCAAGTAAGACATGAGAAATATCCAAATATCTAACTTAAAAAATCTGGACTTATCTTTAGCAAGAACTAATTTTGAGGCTAATATCATCTATTAACATTTATTCAACATCCTTTTCTTCTTCCTTATTGTCAAAGATATCTAGAAAGCTTACCTTAGCTTTACTTTTTTCCTTTTTCTTTAGTGTAACAAATGTTTGTGTGAACTAATACCAGAGTTCGTGCTCACGAGGCCGAGATCTAGGATTTCGCAACATACTTTTTTAATTTCTATATTCTGGGCCTGAATGGTCGAGTGGCTAGCGCTCTGGCGATCGGTACCACAGGTTTCGGGTTCGAGTCCCGGCGGTGCCATGGATGATTAATTACCATAATTTTTCAGTAACATTAGGGCAATTTTAACACCCCTGGTAAATGATAGCAATTACATGGATAACTAATGTAACTAACTAAATCCCTGGCATTCCAGTCCATGTTGGAACATGGTCGTCTACCCACTGGCAGATTCCGAAAATGGAGATGTTTTTTTACGGGGTAAGGTTGTCAGCCCTATTTCCAACGATCTACAGTCGTATTAGACCGGAATTTACGTTTAAAGTAGATTCCGAACCACTACAAACATCCATGGCACCGCCTGGTCTTGAGCTCCAAACCTGTAATAAATAAAACACAAACACATCTGACTCTGAGAAAAATTATAATAAATAACTGGACGAAAAAATAATAGACCTATATTGTAATAAAAATGGTACTAATATTGTACAATTTTATTACATTGATTTCCTTGATTTCATATTGAGCATTCTTACATGCTAGCTTTACATTGATTTCCTTGATTAGAATTTTCCTGAAAAAGAAAAAAATAGAACTTATTTTACTTTATTCCGAGTCTGAGAAAAATATAATAAACTTACGTTTAAAGTAGATTCCGAACCACTACAAACATCCATGGCACCGCCTGGTCTTGAGCTCCAAACCTGTAATAAATAAAACACAAACACATCTGACTCTGAGAAAAATATAATAAATAAGAGGAAGAAAAAATAATAGACCTATATTGTAATAAAAATGGTACTAATATTGTACAATTTTATTACATTGATTTCCTTGATTTCATATTGAACATGCTTACATGCTTGCTTTACATTGATTTCCTGGGTCAGAATTTTTCAATGCCAGTTTTAAACAAAACTATTCTTACTTCCTGAAAAAAAACTTACTTTACTTTATTCTGAGTCTGAGAAAAATATAATAAACAAGAAGAGAAAAATAATAATAAATAATAATAATAATAAATTGCACTGATCGCTTTATATATTTAATCCTTTTTTTTTTTTTTTTAGAATTTTTCAATATCATTTTTAAACGAAACTATTCTTTCTTTCCCTGAAAAGAAGAAAAATAGAACTTATTTTACTTTTATTCCGAGTCTGAGAAATATATAATAAACAACATTGAGAGAAAAAAAATAATAATAATAAATATATATTGCAATAAAATCTATGATGCTAAAATTGTGCAATGATCACTTTATATTGATTTCCTTTTTTTAGAATTTTTCAATGCCATTTTTAAACGAAACTATTCTTTCTTCCAGAAAAAGAAAAACAGAACTTATTTTACTTTATTCTGAGTCAGAGAAAAATATAATAAACAACAGGAAGAGAAAAATGATAAATAATAATAATAATAATAATAATAAATAATAGTTATAATATTAATATTATTATTATATATCGCAAATAATATTGATAATAATATAAATAATAATAATAAATCTATATTGTAATAAAATCCTTGGTGCTAATATTGTAAAATCACGCCTTTAGATTGATTTTACTTGGTTAGAATTTTTCAATGCCATTTTTAAACGAATCTATTCTTTCTTCCTGAAAAAGAACTTATTTTACTTTATTCCGAGTTGAGAGAAAAAGATAATAAATAAAAAGACGAATACCTCGCTACTTTTAACATTCCTTTTTTTTTTTTAACCTTTTACACATAACAAGAATTTTCACAGTACCATCTCGAAATACTCTTTGTTAAATTTACCTAGTAAGGCCATTTTGTGACAATGATGGTGTGAAAATGAAAAAAAGAAAAAAAGCAATAAAATCCCTCCATCTTTATTCATAGTTTCCTTTTCGGCCGAGGCATTTGAAAAGCAAATGGAAAAGTAACAGAGAGCTGGCATAAAAATTCAAATTTTTATTCTTTTGACTAAAACCTGGAAGAAAAAAATCCTTTAGTCCATTAACTGGAGAACCCTTGTTCCTCAATCATCCAGCTGTTGCCAGATCAGCATCAAATACTCATTCCGCACTCTTTCAAAACAGAGATAAACACTCTTTATGTTAATATTCCCCCTGGCGGGGAAAAAAGGAAGCTATTTATATGCTGCTCTGGAACCAGCCCACGTCCGCTCTACATGTGAAATGCTCTCTCTCTCAAAAAAAAAAAAAAAAAAGACTAGGATTTGTCAGATTATCTGGAAACGACCACGGATCACTTTTGGCGAATCAGCATTTCGAAAGGGATCACCGATCTATATTCTATTTATATTGTCAGGCAGAAATAAGCATTTGGGACATCTTTTATTCCCTCTACATAGTCAAAGAAATACATTTGAATTTGTGATAACTCTACTTCTTTTGAGATTAATTTTTCTTTATTCCGACACTTTTTTTATTTTGATCACATAAATTTAATCTATATGTACGTTAAATTTATGAAGTACTTTGAAAGAGACCACCATGTTGATGGGTAAATGTTTATCTATGGTGCTATTGAAATTCAGAAAGAAAATTGCAGAACCAGCATCTAACAGAAGTTTGTAACATTTTTCTTCCTCAAGGCGAACAGACAATCTTTCTGTCTTACGAATTAATCATGCTTATACCAAAACGTAAATTATCATCATCGTCGAAACAGCCCCATAGTGGGACAAGGTCATCTGCCTACTGGCAGATTTTGAGACAGGAGATGTTTGTTTTACGGGGTAGTGTTGTCAGCTGTACGCCCAACTCTCTTACAGTCATAGTAGACAGGGAAATACGGTTTATAGTTTATTAAAACTTAAATACAGTAGTTTATAATGAATTTTTCTTTAATTTTAACTCCCAAACATAAATTTTTTCCCTTAACTTTAAAAATCGCCAATGACAACCAATTATATTCAAATTTTAGTATATATATGTATATGGAACATCATGTTTATAGAATATCATCGCACAAAAAATTCATGCTTTGAATAGGGTAAATAGCTCAAATTACCAACAGATAGATCTATTAACTGTTTTACATGAGTTCTAGTCACTCAAAGATTCGAAGGTGAAAATCGAATGCCTTTGACTGCACGGTGCAATTTTCTTTTCGACGCACAAATGTTAGGACAAACTCTTAAAAATATTTCAATAAAGCAACACCGTCTTTTTGTTGTTGTTTTTTTTTTTTCTTCATGTCTGATAATTGTTTTCTGTATTTTTTTCTACAGGAAACGATGTCAAAAAGACTTATCATTCTCGTTAGAACAGATCATGTCATGTGTAATTTATTTTTTGCATAGGCTAAATAATTCTCATTGCTAATGGATATATCCATTAACTGTTTTAAATGCGTTTAGGTCACAGTTAACTAAGAGATTCCGTAGTGAATGTGACAGAAGTTGATTGACTCGTGGCAGAGTTTTTTATTTGATTGATTGGTGAGATGGGCTGGTGACGGAGGTGTGTGTTTGATTGACTGGTGCACTTTTTCCTTATTTTCTTCCTTGGTCACCTTTCACCTTTCTTTTTGCTGTTTTCTTTTCTTTTTTTTTTTTTTTTTTCTTTCTTTGCAGTTTTTTTGTATTTTTTCCTTCAATGGTAAATGTGACAGAGCTTGATTGACTGATTCAGAGGTCTTTAATTGACTGGTGCAATTTTTCCGTATTTTCTTCCTTGGTCTTGGCATTTTTTTCTTCTTTCTGTTTTTCTTCTTTCTATTTTCTTCTTCCTATTATCTTTTTTTTTCCTTTTCTTTCTTGGCAATTTTTGAGTATTTTCTTCCTTCGATGGTGAATGTGACATAAGTTTATTGACTCGTGACGCCTTTCTTTGATTAACTGGTGCAATTTTCTCCTATTTTTTCCCCTTGGTCTTGGGAATTTTTTCTTCTTTCTTTATCCACCCTTTTCTTTCTTGCCAATTTTTGAGTATTTTTCCATTCGATGAAGAATGTGACAGAGGTTGATTGAACCGCGGCAAAGGTCTGTCTTTGATTGATTAGTGGCAGAGACCTGCCTTTGATTGACTGGTGCAGTTTTCCGTGTTTTCTTCCTTGTTAATTTCTTCGGATTTTGTTCATTGACGTTAATTTTGAGCAGCTGCCTAAGAAATTATTTCTGTAAAGTCAAATGTTCTGTTTTCTATTTTTTCTTGTCTGAATTTTTTTTTTTTTTACATTTTTTTCTACATAAAATATCAAATGTAAAAAAAAGAAGCTTCCATCACAGCTATGACAGATCAGGTTATGACTAACAATATCCAAATAATGAAAATAGTTTAAAGAATAACTTCATTATGATAGTAAAAAAAGATTTCATCTTTTCTACTTAAGAAAAAAAAATTTCTGTAATTTAGAAATCTAATACTGAAATGTCAGACAGATTTACTGTTTATTTTTTGTTCCTAGACAATTCTTTTCTTTCAACATAAACTCATGTAAAAGTGGGAAATAGAAAGGGAAGGCAACAAAAAAAATCTGCCAGCTTTAACAAAAGAGTGGCAATAAATAAAGTCGAGAGAAAAGAGATGATATGTTTTTCAGAAGGTAGCTTCTAAAAATATTTTTAGCGCAGGAGAAAAAATTGCGGTGTCTTTTTCTCGTCATTTCCACTAGGTATCTCCAAAACAAAGGAGGAAAAAGATGGCGCGACGATGATTAGTGAAAATGTTCTTTTCTCTTCTGTCTGGAGAGGTTTTTGTCGTGTCATTATTTTTTGTAAATATAGTTGATGATTGTATGAGACAGAAATTATATTAATAAAAATTTTATTTATTTTCAAAAAAAAAAAATTTTATGGTGGTTCTTAAATACAATAGTAGAATATTAAGATTGTATATCTAGAAAACTAAGAGTTATTTTTAAAAAAATTTCTTCGAAATGTTTATAGTAGAATATGACATATCAATCTCCCTTGCAAAAAGATGTTGACAAAATTTCAATTTTCTGCTTAAATTACAATTATCGCTTCAACTATTTTATTTTTTTTCTACAATGTGTATCATTTTCATGAAAAGTAACTTAAATAAAAAATTAAACAGAAAATAATTATAAAATAAACAATGCATTATAATAAATTAACAATGTTTATATTGTCAACAACTTAAGAGAGTACGTAACCTGTGATGGATAAATCTGTGTTTATTTTTGAAATTAAAAGTTTGATGTATATTTATAGATGTTAATTTGCTGCAGACTTGGTAGCCGAGTAGGCAGCACATTAGTCTCATAATGATTTCAGTTTGACCTTAACTCGGGGAAAGGAATGACGGCCAATTGGCTCTGGCCTTTGGTACTACAGGCTTCAGGTTCTATCCTGTTTTGTTGTTTCTTATCCTACTTAGCTGGCCAAGCCCACGAGACCATACGTACTCATGATTGAAGGGGAAGGAAGCAGCTTCTGTTGTGATGGAGCACCCGTAGGTAGATGCCTGACTTTGGCTCCATGACGCTCTTACAGTCATAGGACACCGGGACCTACGGCTTAAAGTGGATTCCGAACCACTGCAAACATCCATGGCACCGCCGGGATTCGAACACGAAACCTGTGGCACCGAGCGCCAGAGCACTAGACACTCGGCCATTCAGGTTCCAAATTTGTGAATGCCAACGGCACGCGGTGTTCCCAGGTGGTCACCCACCCAAGTACTGACAGCGCCCAATGATGCTTGACTTCGGTGATCTAACGAGAACCGGTATATTCAGCATGGTATGGCCGTTGGCACGGTTCTATCCTGCGGGTGGCATGCACGCTTGTTAGTGGTTTGGAATTCATGTTAAACACTAGGTCCCAGTCTAATTAGCCTAAAGTATGACCAACTGACACTAGAGCGACAAAGCAAACCAAACCTATTCCTGGTCTTTGCAAGTTTTTCTTCTTTCTACTTTCTTTTTTGGCAATTTTTCCGTATTGTCTTCCTTCGATGGCGAATGCGACAGAAGTTGATTGATTGGTGAAAAAAACCTGTCTTTGATTTACTAATACAATTTTTCCTTATTTTCTTCTCTGATTTGGGGAATTTTTTATTTCTTCTTTTTCTTTTCTTTTCTATTTTTTCGGTATTTTCTTTTTTCGAGGGTGAATGTGACAGAGGTTGATTGACTGGTGACAGATGTCTGTCTTTGATTGACTGGTGCGATTTTACAGTATTTTTCACCTTGGCCTTGGCAGTTTTTTTCTTCTTTTTATTTACTTTTGGTTTTCCATTTTTTTCTTGGCAATTTTTCCGTATTTTCTTCTTTCGATGGTGATTGTGACAAAAGTTTATTCACTGGTAATAGAGGTCTGTGCTTTGATTGACTGGTGACATGTACAGGTGACAAAGGCATTTTGACAATTTTCCCGTGTTTTTTTCCTTTTCGAATTTTTTCGTGTAATTTTTCCGGGCTTTGTCCATTGACGTAAATGTTGGGCTACATATTGTAGGGTCATAAGCTCTCTCTTCCCTTTTTCTTGTCTTCGATTTTTCACTTTTTTTCTATATGAATTATGAAAAGTTTGATGTGAAAAAGAAACTTCCATTACCACTATAACAAATCAGTCTATAACTAACGATCTCCAAACAGTGAAAATAATTTCAAGAATATCTTCAATATGATAGTAAAAAAAGATTTCATCATTTCTACTTAAGAAAAAACAATTTATTTTTTCTCTGTAATTTAGATATTTAATACTGAAATGTTGAAATGTCAGACATATTTACTCTTTATTTCTTTTTTTTTTGTTCTTACAAAATTCTTTCTTTTCACCTAAACTCTTGTAAAAGTGGAAAATAGAAAGGCAAGGCAACAAAAAAAATTGTGCCAGCTTTAACAAAGGAGAGGCAATAAATAAAGCCGAAAGAAAAGAGATGATATGTTTTTCAGGCGGTAGTTTTTAAATATATTTCCAGCGCAGGAAAAAAAAATGGCGGTGTCTTTTTCTCCTGAAAATGTTCTTTTCTCTTCTGTCTGGAGAGGTTTCTGTCGTGTCATTATTTTTTGTAAATATAGGTGATGATTTTATCTGACAGGAATTTATTTTTTAAAAATTTTACTTATTCTTAAAAAACGATAATTTTTTATGGTGGCTCATAAAAACAATAACAGAATATGAAGATCATATTCTAGAAAGCTTGGAGTTAATTAAAAATTTAATAATTTTTAGAATTGTTTACTGTAAAATTTAACATATGACTGTTAAACTGCCTCGTAACATATTTTAACAAAATTGCAAATTTCTGCTTAAATTATAATTATCTCATCAACTATTTTATTTTATTGCTTTTTTAATTTAGAAATTTAATACTGTTGTGTTGAAATATCAGACATATTTAGTTTGTATATTACTTTCGCAAAAAGGAACTTAAATAAAAAAATTAAAATGAAACTAATTATAAAATCCCCAATTCATTATAATTAATCAACTATTTATATATTTTCAGCAATATAAGTGAATATGCAACCTGTGGTTTGTATATCTGTGTTTATTTTTGAAATAAAATGCTTGAAGTGTATTTATAAATGTTTCCATAATCATACACAACTCGGTAGCACACTAGACAGAACATAAGATTCATAATCACTCTACAGTAAACTGAAGGTCGTGAGTTCGATCTTCTCCCGAGGCAGCGACATGATGGTTAGTTAGCTTGAGGGCTTTGGTACCACAGGCTTCAGATTCGAATCCTGGTCGTGGCATGGAGGAAGTTTAGTTGTTTGGAATCTTTATTAAACTATATCTCCAGGTCTAATTAGTCTAAAGTGTGCACAGAATAACCGTAGAGTAATAAACCAAGTCAAATCACACATGCCAGATAATTTTTCGGGGGCCTATGGCCGAGTGACTATTGCCGTTCTGGTGGTCGATACCACAGGTTTCGGGGGGGCCTGAAAGGCCAAGTGTCTAGCGCTCTGACGCTCGGTGCCGCAGGTTTCGGGTTCAAGTCCCGGAGGTGCCATGGATGTTTGTAGTGGTTCGGAATCCATTTTAAGCCGTAGGTCCCGGTCTCATATGACTGTAAGAGCGTCGCGGAGCAAAAGTCAGACTTCTACCTATGGGTGCTCCACACATCAGAAGCTGCCCCTTTCCCTCTATCCATGAATAGATAACTCATGGAATGCCCGTCCCGCACTGCAGGTCACTGAGGATAAGACAACAACAACAACAGGTTTCGGGTTAGATTCCGGCTATTACAGGGATTTTTGTAGTGACGTATATCACTGTTAAATTCCCTCGTAGTAAAATTCAAATTTCTGCAAATTGTCAATTACCTTTAAATTACTTCTGTTAGGTCAATATTCTCACTTCCCTTTTATCTAGTCTGGGTTTTTTTATATCTTTTTCAGTATGAATTAGGAGATATTTGATGTAAGAAAGAAACTTCCATTCTTGATATGACAAATCACGCTGTGACTAAAAATCTTCAAATAGGAAAATAATGTAAAGAATGTCTTCAATATTCTAGTAAAAGAAGATTTCATCTTTTTTACTTAATATAAAGCATTTTATTTTCTGTAATTTAGAAATTTAATACTGAAATGTTTAAATGTCAGACAGATTTACTCTTTATTTTTTGTTCCTAGACAATTCTTTCCTTTCACCTAAACTCTTGTAAAAGTGGAAAATAGAAAGGCAAGGCAACAAAAAAAAAATGTGCCGGCTTTAACAAAGGAGTGGCTATAAATAAAGCTGAAAGAAAAGAGATGATATGCTTTTCAGAAGGTAGTTTTTAGAAATATGTCTAGCGCAGGAGAAAAAATGGCGGTGTCTTTTTCTCGTCATTTAAACTCGGTGTCTCTAAACCACAGAAGGAAAAAGATGGCTCGACAAGGGTTAGTGAAAATGTTCTTTTTTCTTCTGTCTGGAGAGGTTTTTGTCGCGTCATTATTTTTTTAAATAAAGTTGAGGATTGTATGAGACAGGAATTTTATTAATAAAACATTTATTTATTCTTAAATAAAATAAAAAAATTATGGTGGTTCATAAAAACAGTGTCAGATATATTTAAAAAACTATGAGTTAATTAAAAAAGTAATATTTTTTCGCAATGTTTATGATGAAATGCTACATTTCATATCACTGTCAAAGTCCGACGTAGTAAATTTTAACAAAATTTCAAATTTCTGCTTAAATTATAATTAAGCATCAATTACTTTATTTTATTGCTACAGTGTGTATTATTTTCACTAACATACACCTAAATAAAAAATTAAATTGAAACTAAATATAAACTATCAATTCATTATAATTAATCAACCATTTACATACTGACCGAGTGGTTAAAACCTGAAGCTTCTTATGATTAAATATTGGTAGGGACGCTGGGTTCCACAGGTTTCGGTTTCGAATCTCAGTGGTGCCATAGATGTTTTTAGTGGCTCGGAATCGTTGAACCATTTGTAATGGCACTTTAGACCGTAGGTTCCGGTCTAATAGGATCGTAAGGCGCTGTGGGGGTTGTGTTACTCGCATCCGTGCCGTATTTTCATGCTACACGTCCCTCTGGCTAGTGCTAAATGAGTAACAGCGCCACAGACCTAGATTATGGCATAAAGATTAACTGTCTCTGTATTACCAGCTGCATTAGGCCAACAACATATTATAAGCAACCTATGCGAATATAAAACCTGTGGTGGATAGATCTATGCTTAAATAATAAATTACTTATGTAAAGAATATTTATAAATGTTAATTTATTGCAGCCTTGGCAGATAAGTAGGCAGCATATCAGTCACCATATAAGTGTAATCTGAAGGTCGCGAGTTCGATCTTCACCCGGGGCAATGGCCAGATGGCCAATTGGCTAATGTTCTGTCTTTGGGTACCACAGGCTTCAGCTTCGAATCCTGGTGGAGGCATAGATGTTTGTGAGTGGCTCGTAATCCACATTAAACTGCAGTTCCCAATCTAATCAGCCTAAAAGTGAGCCCAAAATGACTGTAGAGCGACAAATCAAACCAAACTAATATGACTGTTGGGAATAGGGCAGACACCCCCACTCCGTATAAAGAAAACATCTCATGTTTTGAAATCTGCCATAAGGCAGACGATCTTGGCCCACCGAGGGGCTGTTGCGACTCTGTTAATAAATACTAATATCGTTTTGTATAAGCAGTTATTTTCTAGGAAAACTGTTTTTGTATGGGAAAAAAATTTTGTATACAAGATTTTTCTTTCTTCTGCATATAAATCAGATTTCTTTTTTTTTTCTCTCTTTTTAAACTGGAACAAAAAGACAAACATTTTCAATGCAGTTACATTACTTGAATGATTAAGTTCAAAGATCAGAAATAATGCAAAATGAAATATTTCTACGCGACTACTGAATAGTAATGGGAGAAACAGTCGTTCATTTTTTATAGGTTTTTGAATACAAAGCAAACTTACTTAAAGAGATACAAATTTCACAACATTGTTGCGTTTAAATCTTCAGGAATCGATAAATTACAAGGTATAAAAAAGGTTCACATGTTCAAAAAAGTGACACAATTTTTCCAGCGAATCAATACCTGTTCACAAACATGCTGTCTTAACATAAGGATTTAAAATGAAGGTGATGCAAAGTTCACAACATTGTTGCGTTTAAATCTTCAGGAATCGATAAATTACAAGACATAAAAAGGTTCACATGTTCAAAAAGTGAAACAATTTTTCCAGCGAATCAATACCTGTTCACAAACATGCTGTCTTAACATAAGGATTTAAAATTAAGGTGATACAAAGTTCACAACATTGTTGCGTTTAAATCTTCAGGAATCGATAAATTACAAGGTATAAAAGGTTCACATGTTCAAAAAGTGATACAATTACATAAGGATTTAAAATTAAGGTGATGTAACGTTCACAACATTGTTGCGTTTAAATCTTCAGGAATCGATAAATTACAAGGTGTAAAAGGTTCACATGTTCAAAAAGTGATACAATTTTCCAGCGAATCAATACCTGTTCACAAACATGCTGTCTTAACATAAGGATTTTAAATGAAGGTGATGCAAAGTTCACAACATTGTTGCGTTTAAATCTTCAGGAATCGATAAATTACAACAGAAAGAAAGCTCTTGAATGCAAAATTGTTGTTTTCTTATAAACAGCTTTCCTAGAAAGGAAATGTTTATACAAAACTATATCAGTCTTTATAAACTTGATATTTAAATTCTTCCGTAGACCAGACAACTAGATTCGATTTAGACTCGTGAACTCTGAAAATCTTCGATTTGCGGAGAAGTGCATTTGTGATTTAATTAAACTTGTGTGTCTCGTGGTAAAATGTATATTTTTAATTTTTCATTTCTTTGTATAATAACCAACAGTTCTGTATTTCTATATGACATGCGGGCTGAAATTGCGTAAAGGCTAACACATGGATAGCGCTACTAGTATTAAATCCATTTGAGTTTTAGTTAGCCCTAACCTTCAAAAGAACCGTTTATAAATTTGACAGATTTTGCACTATTAGTATGTGAGTTACAGCATTTTTAGTGAATTTGTAGCCTTTTAGTGTTCAATGCGTGCAGTCCACTCGGTGCGACTGTCGATTGGACTCCGGTGTGTGGAGCCATGTTTCATCCATTGTCACATATCGACGCAAAAATTCGGGTTTATTACGAATGAACAGCTCCAAACACCGCTTAGAATCATCAATTCATTGTTGTTTTTGGTTGATTGTGAGTTCGCGCGGCACCCACATTGAACAGAGCTTTCGCATATCAAATATTCATTCACGATATGTCCAACACGTTCCAATTGCTTCACTAAAAATGCAATAACTCACATACTAATAGTGCAACAGCTGTCAAATGTATATAAGTGTCTTTTGAAGGTTAGGGGCTCCTGCTATTCATATGGATTTCAATACTAGTATCGCCATCTATGTGTCAACCTGTGAACGTTCAGCCCACCTGTTATACATTGTTTGTAAATAAAACTTAAAGTGTTCCCCAGATGCTGAAAATGGCCATCTTCTTAAAGCCGTCATAAGTCTAATGTAGGCCGAGATATTACAAAAAGAATAACTCAAAAAGTAAGAAAAAAAACTTTGCAAAAAATTGAAGAAAAAAAAGAAGAATCGATAGTTGCTAAAAAAGAATAATCGATAATAATAATCATAATCGATTAAACGTAATAAAAAATTATTATTCGGCATCATTCTTTTTTTATTTATTTATTATTTTTGAATAAGAAAAGACAGGAGTATTAATTTGATGTAATTAAATAATGAAAAGGTCCAGTATACTTCACGGTAAAAGATGTTCGAAAAATTTATAACTGAAAACAGAAAAAAATTGTTGCGTTTGTTTGTATGCTTAACGTTGCGTTTTCCTTCTTACTACGCACCGGAAAATAAATGGCCCACGTCAGCTTCAAATATCACTACCTTGTAGACTTCATTTCAAAACATCAAAAGTGTAGACCATAACTACATCAATTACGCATTTTTATCCCCATTACGTAGCAACATCAAATGTAATGTGTATCGGAAATACATAACTGCACTTTTCTTTAAATGACTTTTGATTAATTAAACGGTGCTTCATCAACACCACAACCCCGCAACCAAGCTGCTCATTTGAGAACTAATTATACCATTTCCCGCTAATCATTGTATTTAAATTCTAATTAATTTGGGTGCGCTAATAAACTAACGCCTTAATTAGGTTACGCGATATGCCCCCGAACTTTATCAGATGGGTAGCTGGCAGCTGATATTTCCAGAAAACACAAAACAGCTGATAATGAGATACATTGCATCGTATTCTTCCCATTATTTTAAAAAGTAGCAGTATTTAAATAAGAAAAAGCCATTAGTATTATGTAAAATAACTGCACATTGGGGGATAAACGTCTTTTATTATGGCATGGCAACTTCTGCACTTAATTTCGGTTTTTCGAATTCCTTCTATTAGTTCCCACTCTCCTATAGCATTATCTGGTTCAAGAACCCGCAATCGTTCATAAAAATACTTTTTATTCATCCCTCAAGTTCAAATACATTTTTGTGGATGACACATATTTGATAATACAGTTTTTCAAAACAATTCAGGAAGTAAATTTAATTAATATATCTACCCAATGATGGCGCCTGATAAACTTAAAAATGAATGGAAATTATTTGTAAAGGACTTTTCTGCAATAGAGTGAAAAAAAAAGTAGGAATTGACTTACACATTTTTTTTTATATTACTTGTTAATTTTCAGGTTAGTTTTGCCTAATGGCAATGACAATGAAAGTGCAAATTATGGAGTATTT